>VWZG01008533.1:25411-100007 GCA_013396735.1 Grallaria varia
ACCTTAGATTCTGGTGCGGGACCTCTGGGCCAGGTGCGGGATCTGTGAGCCGGGTGCGGGCCGGCGGGGCGGGGAGGACGCGAGCAGCCCCGGGAGCGCACATCGCGCTCTGCCCCGAACTACGCGGGGCCTGGCGGAGCCCTGAACTGCCCCGGCTCGGTCCGCGCTGGGCGAGCCCCGCGGCTGCAGGACCTCCGAAGCTGCGGGACCCTCCGGGCTGCGGGACCCTCCGGGCTGCAGGATCCCCGGGTTGCGGAACCCCCGGCGCTGCGGGACCCTCCGGGCTGCGGGACCCTCAGGGCTTCGGGNGCGGGATCTCCGGGGCTGCGGGACCCCCGGGCTGCGGGACCTCCGGGACCCCCGGGGCTGCGGGACCTCAGGGCTGCAGGACCCTCGGGGCTGCGGGACCCTCGAGGCTGCGGAAGCCCCGGGGCTGGGTGACCCCCGGTGCGGTCGGTGCCTCCGTCCCCCGCAGTCCCCCGCAGCCGTGGGGCTGTCCGGCCCCGCCGCCGCCGCCGGGCGGCCCGTGCTGACTCGCCGCTTTTCCCCCGGCAGAGCCGCCCCAGCGCGATGTCCGTGAGCAGCCACGAGAACCGGAAATCCCGCTCGAGCTCCGGCTCCATGAACATCCACCTCTTCCACAAGCCGGGCCACGCCGACAGCCTCCTCACGCAGCTCAACCTGCTCCGCCAGCAGAGCCTCTTCACCGACGTGGTGCTGCGGGCCGGGAGCCGCAGCTTCCCGTGCCACCGCGCCGTGCTGGCCGCCTGCAGCCGCTATTTCCATGCCATGTTCAGCGGCGGCCTCAAGGAGAGCAGGGACGCCGAGGTGAACTTCCACGACTCCCTGCACCCCGAGGTGCTGGAGCTGCTGCTGGACTACGCCTACTCGGCGCGGGTGCTGATCAACGAGGAGAACGCCGAGTCCTTGCTGGAGGCCGGGGACATGCTGCAGTTCCAGGATATTCGGGACGCTTCGGCCGACTTCTTGGAGAAGAACCTCTACCCCGGGAACTGCCTGAACATGCTGCTCCTGTCCGACGCCCACTGCTGCCAGCGGCTGCTGGAGCTGTCCTGGAGGATGGCCTTGGCCAACTTCACCTCGCTGTGCAAGAGCGAGGATTTCCTCCGGCTGCCCAAGGACAAGCTGCTGGAGCTGGTGGAGAGCGAGGAGCTGGAGGTGGAGGACGAGACGCTGGTCTACGAGGCCGTCATGGGTTGGATCCGCTACGACCTGCCGCGGCGCCACGAGGTTCTGCCGGAGCTGCTGCGCTCCGTGCGCCTGGCCCTGCTGCCCGAGTCCTACCTGCGCCAGCAGGTGGCCCGGGAGAAGCTGGTGACCAGCCACAAGCTGGGGGAGGAGATCGTGGCCGACGCCGTGCGCTGCAAGATGAAGATCCTGCAGAACGACGGGCTGGTGACGGGGTGCTGCGCCCGCCCCCGCAAGGTCAGCCAGGCCCTGCTGCTGCTCGGCGGCCAGACCTTCATGTGCGACAAGATCTACGTGCTGGACCACAAAAGCAGCGAGATCATCCCCCGGGCCGACATCCCCAGCCCCCGCAAAGAGTGCAGCGCCTGCGCCATCGGCTGCAAGGTTTACATCACCGGCGGCAAAGGCTCCGAGAACGGCGCCTCCAGGGACGTCTGGGTCTACGACACCCTCCACGACGAGTGGGCCAAAGCCGCTCCCATGCTGGTGGCGCGGTTCGGCCACGGCTCCGCCGAGCTGGACCACTGCCTCTACGTGGTGGGGGGTCACACGGCCATGAGCGGCGCCTTCCCGGCCTCTCCCTCCGTCTCCCTGAAGCAGGTGGAGCACTACGACCCACAGCTGGACAAGTGGTCCCTGGTGGCCCCTCTGCGGGAAGGCGTCAGCAACGCCGCCGTGGTGGGAGCCAAGATGAAGCTCTTCGTGTTCGGGGGCACCAGCGCCAACCAGAGCAAGCTGCCCAAGGTGCAGTGCTTCGACCCCTGCCAGAACCGCTGGATGGTGCCCACCAGCTGCCCCCAGCCCTGGCGCTACACGGCGGCCGCCGTGGTGGGCAGCCACATCATGGTCATCGGCGGCGACACCGAGTTCTCGGCCAGCTCCGCCTACCGCTTCCACAGCGACACCTTCCAGTGGTCCAAGTTCGGGGATGTCACCGCCAAGCGCATCAGCTGCCGCGCCGTCACCTCGGGCAACAGGCTCTACGTGGTGGGCGGCTACTGCGGGGCCCAGCGCTGCAAAACCCTGGACTGCTACGACCCCTCGTCCGACACCTGGAGCAGCGTCACCACCGTGCCCTATTCCCTCATCCCCACCGCCTTCGTCAGCACCTGGAAGTACCTGTCGGCCTGAGCGTGAGAGCGCCGCGTCGACCCAGAGCTCCTCCGCGTGACAAAGGTCCACCCTTGAGGGACAGATGCACGTGGGTCTGGACCAGCGTTGTCCACCCTTGAGGGGCAGATGCACGTGGATCCGGACTGGAATTGTCCACCCTTGAGGGACAGATGCACGTGGGTCTGGACCGGAGTTGTCCACCCTTGAGGAGCAGATGCACGTGGGTCTGGACTGGAATTGTCCACCCTTGAGGGACAGATGCTTGTGGGTCTGGATTGGAATTGTCCACCCTTGAGGGGCAGACGCACATGGGTCTGGACTGGAATTGTCCACCCTTGAGGGCCAGACGCACGTGGGTCTGGACTGGAATTGTCCACCTTTGAGGAGCGGACGCACGTGGATCCGGACTGGAATTGTCCACCCTTGAGGGGCAGATGCACATGAGTCTGGACCAGCGTTGTCCACCCTTGAGGGACAGATGCACGTGGGTCTGGATTGGAATTGTCCACCCTTGAGGGGCAGATGCACGTGGATCTGGACTGGAATTGTCCACCCTTGAGGAGCAGATCCACGTGGATCTGGACCGGAGTTGTCCTTGTGTGAGCATCAGCTTCAGAAACGTGTTGCCAGGCTGGTGCTTTGGGATCTAAAACCCTGCAGGAGAGAGAAGGTCTCTTGAAGGTGCCAAAATGCTGCCGGGGAGAAGATTGGTATAAATAACAGGACTCTCAACCTGGCATCAGCCCTGCCACCAAGTCCTGGCCTATGCAAAGCTTTTAGGGAATGCTCTGTGCGAGTGTTGGGTGTCGCCCCTGGGCCAGAGCTGCTGAAGTGGCTGTTTTTTGCAGGCAGTCTGTCTGCAGGAGCCGGGACAGACCCTGCGGTGCCACGGGGCTGCTTTTAGCACAGCCTCCTCCTCCTGGGGCCACGGGGGATCTGCCAGTGGCACCCGAATGTCTTGTGGGACGCCAGGGCTGGGAGCTGGTGCCAGCACAAGATTATAGCTGGGGTTTTGTCCCAGAATGGTGGGTAATTGCATTTATAAGACAAGCCCTGTCTATGTATAAACACAGGGTTTCTCTGCTTCTAATTATTCCCTGGTGTCCCTTTCATGCCGTTGCTTTCCTGCAACACAGAGATTGACTTTCAACATTTGCAACTGGAGTTAAACCTTTCCAGAGGCTTTTGGCAGAAACGACGCCAGTGAATCACAGGCCCTGCAGGGTTTTTATTTGCTCCTTGCAAGAGCTGTGCTACCCAAATGAACTTATTAATGTAATAAAATACCCTGGGACACCTGTAGAAAATTCCTGGGCGTTGAGGGAAATGAGCAGCACTCTCTGTGGGATCCCAGGCCTGAGTGGTGATGGGTTTGCTGTGCACTGGTCTCCCAATGCTCTGCACCACAGTTATGGCAGTGTCTCCCTTGGCTGAGAATGCAGATGGAAAACACAGGCAGCAGGAGCAGCTCCCCCTGCCCAGGAGGTCTGTGAGCTGCTGGATCCCATGGAAAACACAGGCAGCAGCAGCAGCTCCCCCTGCCCAGGAGGTCTGTGAGCTGCTGGATCCCATGGAAAACACAGGCAGCAGCAGCAGCTCCCCCTGCCCAGGAGGTCTGTGAGCTGCTGGATCCCATGGAAAACACAGGCAGCAGCAGCAGCTCCCCCTGCCCAGGAGGTCTGTGAGCTGCTGGATCCCATCAGCACCAGCAGGGCTGGGGGCAACACAGATCCTGCAAATCCATCCCCTTGGCCAGCCCAGGGAGGGCACAAGCACGGAGGGGTCTCCTTGGGCAGGCAGCTTGTGCTGTCCCTTGAGACAGCAAAAGGCTTCTGAGTTTTCTCCTAACTTGTGTGATCTCAGAGTGGGAACCAGAGGGATATTTTGATTTTTTTAGTGATATTTACTAGAAAGGACAAAGGATTCTCCTGACTGGCCACTCTGGACTGTGCTGCTGGGACTCAGAGCACAGGCAGCACCAGAGGCAGTTGCCTGGAATGTCTGAACATGTGACAGTACTTTGCCCACAGGCTGGTTCTTTACATTTTATTTTATTTTATTTTTTTTTATACAGCAGTTGTGTGTTTATTACTCAGCCTGGAGCTGCTTAAATAAATCTGAATAAAATCCATTGTGTTCATTGCCTGTTCTGTGTGCTTCAGCTCTGCAGGTTTTCCCAGCCCTCACTCCAGTAGAGTGAGGAGCATTCCCTGCTCGAGTCCAAAGCCAGGGCTCGGACCTTCCTGTACCTTTGTAACACGGGACTGAGGAAAGCTCAGGTCTCACGCTGCCTTCTAATTTTGAAGAGCACACAAATCTGTTTAAAACTCCAAAGGTTAAGCTATTCCCTGCCCTTCCCTGGTCATCCTTCATGGAGTCAAATTTCCTCACTGTCCAAAACAACGGGGGAAAGAACTGCCCCTTCTGTCCCCAAGGGCTGTGACTTCCAGGCCCTGCTCCAGGGGAGGGGAGGCAGTGGCTGGGAAGGAAGAGCTCTCAAGAGTGTGAGGATGAGACAGGAATCAGCCCAGAGGAAACAGGCACCAAAAGTACAACCCCAGAAGCACAGTTTGGGTGTGAGCCATTATTTCAGAGTTAAATAAATCAATGTCACAGCCCTTCCGAGCTGCTCATACAGGCAAGAGCTGGCAGGAGGGGCAGGGAAGGAGCTGCCCTGCTGCTGGGGGCTGGAGCAGACACACAGCCTTCATTCCCACCCTGGTTTCTGAGGTCTTTGCCATGTGCAGCTCCTGTGCCACCTCTCCATCGCTGGCTGCAGGGAGAGGAGCCCATGCCCAGCCCGGAGCACCCAACCAGCCGCAGGGAAAAGGCTCATTTCAGTGGGAAAAGGCTGTGAAGATCCCCCATCCAGCAGCTCCCAGCTTGGCCATCCCTCACACACACACATGTGCAAGGAGGGAGAAGTCACAGCCGAGGGCACGGCTGGGACTGGCACCCGCTGGGAAGCAACTCCAGCCCTGTCACCCAGCCAGGAGCTGCTTCACCTTTGTCACATCCCCAGCTCCTCCCGAGGGCTTGCACAGTGTGACTTTTGCCCGGCAAGCTGGAGGAGTGGAGGTTTCATTCCTGGCCCTTTGAGCAGCAGCTGTTCTGTTTATGCTGCCAAGCAATGAGTGTTGGCTCCCGGCCACATCCACCTCCTGCTCCCGGAGCAGCTTCCAGGGGCTCTGTCCCTCTGCCTGTGCCTGGTGCTGGGTGTCATCTGAGCCGGCCTTGGGGAGTCTCAGCTGGGGGACCAGGCAGCCCCCACTGCTGCTGAAGGCTTGCCAGGGGCTGGGCATTGTTTCCTCGTTTCAATCCAGGGAAAAGCAGCTCTCTGAGCACACCTGGGCTCGGGCGCTCCGCTGGCAGCAAAGCCAGCCTGGCCTGTGTTTCATCCCCTCCCCTGGCAGAGAGCCCCGTGCTGTCCCTCCAGCTCCACCTCCTCCTGGCAGGAACCAGCTCCTGGAGCACCCTGGGGAAAACCAGGCAGCTTTACTGGTGCTTGGCTCTGCTGGAGCCGAGTCATCCCAACAGACCTGTTCTCCCACTTTGACGTTTCCATGCGGGGATCCACTCGCTGCTTCAGTGCTGGGGCCAGTGAATTTTGTTGCTGGGGCAGAAATCCTCCTGAATTCATAGAATTAATTTAGAATCTCAACACAGCTCAAACCCAGACATCTCCTGGCCCAGCTCCCCCATTTGTGGCTTCACCCCTCCATCTGCAGGAGCCAAACCCCAGCCCACAGTCACATGTGGAAGAGGCGACACACATGGGCTTCGCTGGGCTCAAAGCCAAAACAATCCAAGTGTGACATTGCTGTCCCAGGGGGTGTTCTTATTCTCACACAAAGCCTTCATGCCACCACAACCAGAGAAATACGGGATCAGACTGACCCACCTCCCTCCTGACCACAAGGCAGACATCAGGGTTGATTTTAGGGGAATTCTACTGCTGCTTAGGGCCATTCTGCTCAGCAGTTCCTGCTGCCAGAGCACCAGGGCAGCACACGATCTTCTCCCTTCCCAGCTCAGCAGTAACTGAAAAATTCCCCTTTCTGGCTAAAATGGGATAGGGATCATTCCATTGTTCTGCAGCACACCCAGCAAGTAACTGTGACAATGACAATTCATGGCAGCCCAAGGAAAACAAAGCTCTCACTACACACAGTGTGATTTTTGTTCATGACTTCCAGTATTCTAAGAGGGAAAGGGGACACTGCACTCCTGCCTGTGTCAGATGCCTCAGATCTGCATATTATCCCATGCAGGCATCTGGGATGGCTTCAGGTCCAGTATCACACTGTGCCCCACGCAGTGAAGTGACATCAGCTGACGTGGGAGAGGCACTTCTGCATCCTGCTGTCGGCGAGGAGCTTTAATGCTCCCTGTGCACATGGAATCATGGAATGGGTTGTGCTGGGAAGGACCACAGAGACCATCCAGTCTCACCCCTGGCCATGGGCAGGGACACCTTCCCCCAGCCCAGGTTGCTCCAACCTGGCCTTGGACACTTCCAGGGATGGGGCAGCCGCAGCTTCTCTGCCCAGCCTGTGCCAGGGCCTGCCCACCCTCACAGGGATGGATTTCTCTCCTATATCCCATCTAACCCTGCCCCCTGGCATGGGAAGCCATTCCCCTTGTCCTGTCCCTCCATCCCTTGTCCCCAGTGAAGGAGCCCCATGGCAAACTGATCCCTGCCCTGTTTGAGCCTCCAGTGCAGGGGACAGTCCCGGAGCCCGTGTGTCACATGTCCCAGCTCTGCCAGCTCTGAGAGGGTCTGGCTTTTATCCTCTGCCAGATCCCAGGGGCCCAGAAGCAGCAAATGACGCAGGACAGGCCCCCCATGCCTCATCTGTGGAGCCTTGGGCCAGCCCCATGGCTGGGCTGAGAAATGAAACCGGATTTGAATCACAGGGGGGAGGAAAGGGAAAGGCAGCAAACAGCACATTCCCACTGCCGGAGCCCACTGTGGAGCCAATGCCCTCCACGCATGGTTGTCCTCCAGCATCTGCTTTGCTGATGAGGCTCAGATGCAGCCTGGGAACCATCAACCACATGAAAGAGGGAGGTTTAGCATAAAGCTGGTCATTGCCGATGGCCTCGGAGTGATTCATCCCGAGAAGGAATGTGGTTTGGGTTTCGGGTTAATTAGCTGCAGATTTCAGAGGGAGACAAGGCAGGGCGGAGCTGCTGGAATATTGGGATGAGCAGAGCTCTGAAGGCACCGCCAGCCACCCGCCCTGGGCTCACACCCTGCCCTGGGCTCACCCCCTCCTGCCTCGCAGAGGAGCCACAGCCTTATCAGTGCCACTGCCAGGCAAGGTGTTTGCCATCCCCCAGGAATGTCTGCCCTGCTGCGGTGGCAAAACCTGAGCCCAGCAACACCCACCACCTGGGAACAGCCATGGCTACAGCAGCACCACCACCAAACTTCTAACACGTGCAGGTTCTGCCCAGGATCTAAACTTGCCTCTGCCGAGCTCTGCGCTGCTGCAGCCGGGCACTTCCCGGTGGGAATCTGTGCTGCAGGAGCCCTTGGGGCTGCGTTAACCCTGGATCTCCCTGATCCAGGCTCTTTTCTGGCTTTCCAGAAACAATTCCTACAAGTCTTGACACCTGGAAACTGCAGGAGAGCAGGGTGCAGCTCCTCGTGCCTTCTCTCCGAGCCTGCCCCTCTCTGCTGCCCCCCCACGAAATCCCTCTGATTCCATTTCTTGCTGCTGGAAAATATTTAGAAATGGACAGGGGGGTTACTGGCCTTGCTCTGGTGACACAGACACGAGGTCTGGGAGAACAGAAGCAGTGACTGACCTCCAGCAGGCACCGTGGCTTGGCTCCAGCTCCCTGGGAAAAGGGGCAGATGGAAGGAATATTCTCCTGTTGGAAGCACAAGCAAAAGCGTCTACACACACACACACACACACACACACACACACACACACACACACAGAGAGAGACTGTAAGACGTCATTCCCTCACACATCAGCCTGTCAGTTCCCATAAAGACCAGATTTTAAACACTGGTCTGCCCACAAGTGTTTGATTATTTACACACGTTGGAAAAGTAGAAAAACTTCTGTTTCTCCAGTTGAGTTCCAGTTTGTGCCACAACCCAGATCTCATGTGCACCTCAGAGACTGACCAATTCTTATTCTACTGACTCCCCTCAGAGACCCCGGGTCCCCCAGAGCTGCTCTGATAAGCCCCAAAGGCAGTGATGGGCAGACAGCACTGGCACCAACCCTGGCTCAGGGTTCTCCTCACCCCTGGCTGCAGCCCAGAATTCCAGTGATAAAATCCTCCATTTTCCTTGAGAGCACCAATCCACGTCCCAGTTCTCCCACTATCTCCCCAGTTTTGCATCTGTTCTCACCTCTAGAAATGACTCCAGGTTACAGCCCTTGGGGCTCACCTGCCACGAGTGGGGGTTTACCAGGAAGCCCAGCCCTGGCTGGGAAGCACAGCCAGAGGCTCTGGGATGGTGCTGGGAGCCAGGGCTGCCAAATTGGCACAGGCACCAGGGAGAAAGTTTCTATTTTTGTTATCCTTGTTCCAAGTGGGAACCGATACTGCCTGGGACAGAGCCAGGCATGTCTCAGGCTGGCACCATGCAAAGCACCTCCACACTAATGTAAGCAACTCAGCTGAGTTCACTCTCTCACCTGCGAGTTCAGGCCTTTGGGAGCAGCTGATCTTTCCCTCAGGTGCTCACCTCACTGTGCCAAGGGCTGCAGCTGCTGTCACCCTCCACTAAACACCTCCCATGCTCCGTCCTCTCCTTTGGAGAACTGTCCTTTTGTCCATATGGCACATTATTTCTGTCCAGGGTAGAAAATGAGCAGCACGTGAGAAGCGGCAACTGCTTTGATCTTCAGTTCAAATAGAAAATATTAAATAATTATACAAACGCAGGCAGGTTTTAAATGTTCTTTTTTTTTTATTGCTAGAAGTTGGTTTCAGTCCTATTGCAGCTCTGAAATCCTTCAGTGGAGAAACATTGCAATCATTGTAAAAATCATCATTTGGTGTGCTAAGATCGAGTTTACAATTAATCAAGAGTGCACAATTCAACAGAATATTAACATTTAACCATCAACTTTACAAATAAAATAAAGACTACAAAGATGTTGCTACTGCAGTATCAACAATAAAGGAAATATTTACAATGTTTACACCCTAACAAAAAAAAACAAAACCAAACTCTTCCCCAACAAAATGGTCAATTTAACCATGGACCATGATTATTTATTAAATCTTTACAGTGCAAGGTGGGCCTAGAAACCAGACCTAAGACTAAAGAGCATCAAGAGTTCACAGCTCTGAGTGAGATGCACGCAGTTATGCCGACAGGATCTACATCCATGAGAGATTTCCTTCCGGGTACAAACAGAAATGGAATTTGAAATAAACTTTTCTAAAGTGCTCCAATTGCTTTCAGTACAAAAATATAAAAAAACTGATTTATAAACATGGCACAAATGTTACGAACCAGAGCTCACACAAATGCTGTCTGAAGGAGAACGTGCCGATGGTGAACGATGACGTCGCCAGTGGTTACGGAGATGTCGGGTCTGGTCTCGGAGCAGAGAGCAGGGGAAAGGCCTGGCTTTGCCTACAGCACACGTAACCTGGCGCCCAGACTTGTTTCCTTGTAGATGTGAGAACTGCTGGGGAAGACAACAAAATCTCCAAATTCCCTTGCAACGGGGGGCACAACACACAGGGACTCCACTGAGCAGCACCGGGGAGCCGCGGCTCCCAATCCGCAGAGTTAGGAGGGAGACGAAGGACACGGGTTGAACCTTTTCCTAGTTTAAGTTTCAACTTTCATCGTAAATGCAAATGACAAACACCAAGCAGGAGCGTCTGACTATTACTGCGCAAGACAAAACTGCCTGCAAATTATTTAGAAGGACTCCTAGCTGTGCGGGAATGCGAGTACCTGGATGAGCAAGCGTCTCTAGGAATACCAATTCTTCTGCCTCACGTTGGGGAATGATGAGTGAGCTCGACTCGTGGGACATGCCACAGCCACAATCCACACACAGCACAGTTAACAACCACGACACACAGAGGGCAGCTGTGCTCAGCACCGGTGACCACGGAGGGATCCTCAGCCCGGAACACGGATTCCAGGGGCAGGAAGAGAAAGAGGAAATCTCCTTTGCACCAGCGTTCCCATTGAAATCAGAACCACAGAAACAGCCTCTATGGTGCGACAGCACAACATTAAAGGACAAACACGCTGATAATTTTAAGGCTGTGACACCAAGCAAACACAGCGGCAGTTCAAAGCTCGTGCTGGCATTTCCTCCACACCCCAGCCCAGAGTGAAGCCGAAAGGCACCTGGGAAGCACAGAAATTTGAACTGTCTAATCCTCAGAAATCACTTATAAGGGAACTTTTAGCTGAAGCGATGGAAAAGTCCAGTGGAAAGGATGCGACTCAGAATTAACAGCAGGTTACTTAGCCCAGGACATAGCAGTATTTTGCAAACTGATTTGCCTAGAAGAGTTATTTTTCTAGGAGCAAGATTTGAGCAAAGAGTCCAAAACTAGTTCACTCAGCTGGAGTGATGTGATACCAATTTCACAGATTCAGTTTTGCACAAGTGAAGAGACCCGTTATTCATTTAAAGAAGAACATATTCATTGAAAGACAACAATTCACTTGCTTCCCTCAGCCTTCCACAAATCACCTGCCCATACTCTGGTAGGGTAACCCCCACACTACCAGTGAGGAATCACAGCACCTACTCATTCTAGAACCTTCTCCAAGCTGGGTCTAGTCCCAGGCAGGAAGCCACACCAATTCCCAGCGTGGCACTTACATGATCCAGACTCAAGTGGGACAAGATGCTGTCTCAGTTCTGGGTGAAAGGAGGTTTGAAAAAGCCAACTGCATCCAGACACATGTACTGAGGTCAGAAAAATGACTTTTAAGGTCATTTCTCCATTATAGCTTGAAGACCCATATTCCAAGGAGCTTTAGGGGTACTGAACAACAGCCTGGCCTCTCACTGGCCTGGGTCCATTTATTAACAGCCAGAAGTTATTCAAAGCACAAATGTTAACAGCTGTGTTTAAGTTAAAACACTAAAAGAAAGGAGACCTCACTGCAGGTTTTATTTTCCAGATATCACTGTTCTATACTCGAATTCATTCACAGCACAGAAGTAAAAGTAGCCAATGAGCTGCTTCAGCCCTCCTTTAGGACAGGCACAAAATTAATCTAAATAAACATTTCCAAACACTCAAACTGCCATCCCTCTTTGGCTGAGGTGGTTTATTCCACTGATGTAATTTAGCTTTAGGCTAAAACTCCTAAAAACCTGGCAATTTAAGGCAAAGGGGGCATCAAGGTTTTACTGGGAGTGGTCCAAACCACAGCACGGAGGGGAGAACACACTGTGCATTCCTGCTGGTTCCCTGTGTGCTTCCAGAAGAAATTACAGGGGAGCAGAGGTGACTGGACTGCTGCATCTCACACTGCTGGCTTGATCAGACGTTACACTGTTTTTAATCACCCTCCATTCCAACCCAACTTTTAGGAACACAAAAACTGAATATTGGGTAGAATTAGGTTCTAACCATCATTGACATCATATCACAACAACGCAAAACTCATCACGTGAGACAGTCCCATGCTGTTCTCTGCTGACCACCAGGGTAAATTCTGCAGTGCTGCTGATTTACCAAGCAGCCCTTCACAGCAAACTGTGTCCAGTGTCACAGCACTGATCTCCTGGGGCCTGGGGGAGCATCCCCAGTCTGGTAACGGGCCAGAGGCTTCCCAGTTTCTTCTCACTGAACTCAGTGCCTTTGCCTCAGGTTTGCATCAGTATTACTCAGCAAAGAAAAGGACCCTGAAATCCAACAAGTGTTCCAGCAGCAGTCCTTGTCCCTAAAACCAATTCACTATTTTATGGCTTATCTTTCCCCCGGCCTAAATTTAGGTTTTTCAATTTCTTGTTTGAAGACAGTAACTCAAATTATCACTACCTGAAAATAAACTCTGTGTTTTCTGCTGCAAATTTAAAACGCTTCTTGCACTGTAACTACTGCAATAATTTTAAAACTCTCAAGCAAAGCGAAGTTATGGCCTTAAAGATATTACTAAGCTCACACAGGCCCTAACCAGAGACAGCTCAGTGATTTGAGGAGGCTGGCAAATTGACATTGGATCCATGGCCATGGATGGAGAACTCACCAGGCCTTCCATCCACTGCTGCTAAAATCACTTTAAATCAGAGTTAAAGATATAAAAAACCTCTTATAAATCATGTTGCAAAAGGTATTAATCCAAGTTTTTAAGCTCTGAGATACTGATTCCTTTAATTCTGTCACAATACCCCTAAACAACCTCTCCTGTGCATCATAAATCTGACCAGTCACATTCATCACATACTGGAATACACATCCCTGGGTGAGGTGTGTAAAAAGGATCATGAGATACAGAGTGAAAAATACAACACAAAAACAACTGTGCAAATTACTACAAAGGGAAATAATGCCTTTTCAGCAGAACACTTACTGTCATCACCATCCCATGATGAAGAACTGACCCATTCAACAAGAGGTATCAAAGCTGGTTTAGCTGAAAGCAGCTAAACACAGGTTTAGCTAAGAGTATATTATTATTGTTTTTTTTAAATTTTAAAACCAAACAGTTCTTATTCCCTTCATTCCTAACACAATGGTGCAGAGAAGTCTCTGCAGTAACAGCAGCTTTGATATCTTCTGGTACTGGGAATAAAGTCCCAACAAATTAACAGACAAACAAAAGATGCAGAAAACAAGATTAAACAAGACAATAAATTACTGCATTCAAACGCTTCTTAGACGTGTCTTCAGCAAAGGACAAAATTCAAGTCTCTTAAGTTCCTTCTGAACCAACCCATGAGTGCTGCCTGGGACCCTGCCCTGCTCTCAGGCACAGAGACAGATCCCAGCCCACGCTGGTGGCCAATGAAATGTGCATTCAGTCCAGCTCTTCATTCCTGCTGTGAATCCTCATGGGTCCAACCCTTCTCCTCCACAGGCAGGTGGAGCTCCTGCCCTGAGGATGCTGTGAGAAGCTCACCTTACCTGGCCACTCGTGCCACTGGGCTCACAGTGCCTGGCATACCTGGCTGGCAGGAGACTGGCTCGCTGTCACCTGTTACCAACAACCCACTCCTGACCTGACCTGGACCTGGGAAAAGAGATTTAAAAATTTGCAGCCATTTTGGGGCCTACTACTAAAACTTTTTACATAAAAGTTGGGCGGTTCAGCATCACTGGTAACAATTTACAAGATGGTGCCCAAAAAGTGTGTACATTCTCCAAAGAGAGCAAATTGCAATCAATGGCAGCATTTTGAATTGATATACCCATGCCATGTGTCAATACATTTCCATGTTTGGAGAATTTGAAAGCAAATTGTTACTACTGTGCCCTCATTCTGAGCTGCTGGCAGAAAAGCCAGCAGAGTAGGACAGTTAATCCTGGTCTGGTCCTTGCTAGTAGTAACTGGGCAGGGATGAGAAGACATCCATGACGGGTCTCCATCACGTTGCACACTGGGGCCTGAGTTCTTGAAACAGTGTGTCAGGAGATTCATCTTTAAAAGGAAACAATTAGAAGAAAATTACATCTTCTTTGCTGGTATCATCTTGCACATTCAACAGACTCGGCTGAGAGGTCACCAGGGTCTGAACCTGAACGTTATTGGGCTTGAATAGGTTCACTGAGGCAGGTGAAAGTGCTTCTGGCTGAGCGTCTGTGGGGCCGTACAATTCTAGAGGAAAGAAATGGAAGAAGATACATTCATGACAGTGCAGAGAGCCCGAGGCATTTCCACAGCCAGGTGAGTTGGCCAAGACATACCTGGCTGGAATGCAGAGGTCTGGCTGCTCGGGAGGACTGGACTGGCTGACCGCCTGCCTCTCAGGACACCCTCCTCTCGTGCAACAAGCCTGGGGGGAAGCAGCTGCTTCTGATCAACAGATGCTGGAGAAAATATTTTACAAATTAGTATTTGAGGTGAGCAGTACCTCCCAAACCTCACTACTGCATGCTGGGGCCCGCTGTACCAACACCTTTACATATCCGAGAAGCTGTGATACCACAGAGAGCTCATCCTGCTGTTGCAAGTTACTTAAATTTTCTCTTCAGCTGTTTAAACCATGAATACTTTCTCTCTCCTCTTCCTTGAGACTTCTAATTCAGTTCCTAGCAGCCTCTGACAACTTCAGATTTAAAACCCAGCATTATCAAGCACAGCAGAGAGAAAAAAATCATTGTACCATTCAAATAGCAAATGGCCATTTGTGCTACTTCTAACACACAGAGCTGTGATGAACTTTTGTCTCTGCTCTCCATCTGTCTCCCAGCTGCTCAGCAGCACAGCACATTGATTCTGGTGTCACAGCCTCTCAGTTTCTTAATTTCAACAATAAAAGCAATTCATGAAACGGTTATTCTGAATCCAAAGAACTTCTCTCTCAGTACACATTCCTTATATGTCACAAACCCCAAATTCAATACACAGCACTTTGCCTCTGGTACAGAAAGTTTTGTTCCATTTTAGTCTGAGATCAACACACGGGCACAACAAGCATGCAGCCCACTAATGCTCACAAGAGAATAGAGACCAATATATTTGCAGTTTATACCTGCCATATAAATTACAGAAAAACACCATTAAGTACATTTCCACTGCAGAGACCATTATGCAAGAGCTACTAAAACTAAACTTGGGGAGATGTGAGCTTTAGATGTGAGCATTAGAGCGACAAGAGGGCATATTTAATATGCAGGGTAAAAGGACATTAAGTTTCATTTACATGCAGAACCACAATCAAATCTGCAACTGCACTAAACTTCAGGCATGACAGAAATAGATGTTTCTACAGTGTACCAAAGCTGCTCCCTCTCCCCTCCCTGGCAGGTTTGGCCCTGAGTCTGCTGTAGCAGTACAGGCCCAAGTGATGGCCAAACTTGCCAAGTCTGAATCCTACACGACACTGAGAACATAATTTTATAACTTAAAATTACAGGCCGTTCCCCTAAGCTGGTAATGAGGCTATTTTAAGTGGTAGAGTGGTTTTTACTGTGTCTGTCATTGGCAAAGATCACTACCCCAGTACCCAGCAGTTAGCAGCAGCAATTACACCAGGACAGGGTGACTGTATTTTTACTTGCTTCTATTTGTGACAAAATTAGCCCCTTTCAGCTCTACCACACACACAGCTTCAGTTCTAGCCTGCAGGTCTGTATTTAATTACTGACTGGTGCTAAGAAAGGCACTGCATTCGATGTCACAACAGCTCTGGACAGATAGTAAGGAAAGGTTAAGCGAGGCTCAAAATCCACTCATGCACAACTATTTTCTGGTTTTGCTGCTTTCTCTTAACACTACAGTTAGACAAGGAGATCTTACACCCAGGTTTACAACCTCTCACCATCATTCTGTCACACTGGAAACACACAACTCCATTTTTAACATTATCCCTTTGGGTAGTATTTCCAATTTAAACAGTATAGACATGTAGCTCCTAGGTTAAGGACTTCAAGAGATTTAAACTGCAGCAAGCACACTAATAACTTGTAGCATATTAATTTCTAGGTTCCAGAGGTTTAAATGCAGTGTTCTACATACAGGTGGGGTTTGCTGTCTTCTGCCAGGCAACCAGCAGTAGGACAAGAGGGCATGGGTTTAAGATCTGCCAGGGGAAATTTAGGTTGGATGTTAGGAAGAAATTCTTTACAGAGAGAGCGATCAGATATTGGAATGGGCTGCCCAGAGAGGTGGTGGATTCACCATCCCTGGAGGTTTTTAAGATGAGACTGGACGTGGAACTCAGTGCCATGATGTGGGAATCACAGTGGGATTGGATCAAGGGTTGGACTTGATGATCTCGGAGGTCTCTTCGAACTCAGCTGATTCTATGATTCTGTCTCCTTGTGATGCTGGTGGAGATTAGAAATGCATTTAAACAGACTCGAATACAAACATACCTGAACTGTCTGTCCTATGAGATGCTTTGTTCTTCCCACCTTTCTCCTTGCTTCCTTTTGTAAAGGTGGCCAGCTTGGTAGGAATCTGCTGCTGGACTGCAGCTGGTTTCTGTATCTGGTTGGTTGCACTCAGGAGATGTATTGGCACTTCATTCTTGAGGGCCAGGACTGGCCGGTTCTCCAGGGTGGTGCTGTCCCTGCGGACCAAGTCCGACCTCTCCAGGTAATCCAGCCCGGCCACGCTTACTCTCACCGAGGATTTCAGCACGGGGGGAGATGGTTCCATCCCTTCCCCATTGAAGCTAACGGAATGGCTCAGCATCTGGCTCTGTGTGAGGGAAAAAAAGGCATTCCAAGTCAAATGGTGATTTTCATGCCCTTCACCATAACAAGGAGAGATCACCCTCAGCCCTGAGAACACGAAGCACTTCGCAGTGAAAAGGAGGACAGGTAAGATGAAGCTGAAAGTTGCAGGGAAACAGAAGAAAGAGCAAGAGTCCAAGTCCTTGGACACTGAAAAGCAGCTTCAAACTGCGTAATACTGCACCTAGGAAAGGAATGCAAGAGCAGACTGCACTGGGTGATGATAGGATGGAGAGAAGACAGGACTTCCAGTTTCAACAAACCAATTTAATCAGACCTCAAAAATTCCCCTTTTGAAACACTGGAAAAGTTTTTAGTAAACAACTTCACAAAATGCTATAGATGTTGCACAGCTCCTGCAATCACTTGCCTGCAATAGAGCAGTTCTTGAATTTAAAAAATCTTCAGTCAGACACGATCAAAAATAACTTATTCTCCATTTGTATCTGTTTGAAAAACATTCTCACTACCAGATATTTTCTGGTAGTTGTGGAATTTCAGACCCTGGGGAGCTGCCAAGCTCTGCTGTCTCTGGCAGCAACCATCACCAGCTATTTCACCTGGTGGTTCAAGGAGCCCAGTTCCATGCAAAAGGGAGTTAGTGCTGTAACAAATACAACCTTTATTCAGAAGCAAGCGGGTTAACAGAAATCACCCTCCAAGGAAACAAGTTGCTCACCTGGCCCATTTCTGGGGAGAACGTGCCTGACACCGTGTTCTGCTTCTTCAGCTTCCTCAGCTGATCCAGACGCTCCCTCTCTTTCTCCACAGCTCTCTGAGCTTCCCTCAGCCTCTCCAGGTCATGCTGATAGGCCTCTCTCTGCCTGTCCAGCTCTTCCTTCTCCTGATTCACCTTCTCCCAGCGCTGCCGAGTCTCCTCCTCCCACTCCTGCAGCCGAGCTTCCCTGCTTTCAAATTCCCTCTGCTGCCGACTCTTCTCCCGTTCCAGGCGCTGCTGCTCCATCTTCAGCTGGTTCTGTTGCTTCTGGATATTCATGAGTTCTTCCCTCTGCTTCTCGAAGTTCCTGTGTTTCTCCTGCTCCAGCAGCAGATTCCCACGGGTGGACTGCAGCCGGTACTGCTTCTCCCGGTCTGCCATGGTGGCTCTCTGCACCTCGATGTAACTGTCCTGCTGAGATATCACGGCCTGCCAGGGGTTCAAAACACATGCACAGCTAAGCAGAAGACAACAGCGTCCACCAGGTTAGATCACAGAGTCTTTTGTCTTCCAGAACAGATCTAAACTTCAGCTTGTACAGCCCGTGGTGACTGACACGGTACTGAAGATGGCCAAGCAAATAAAATATACTTGTGTGTCTGTCAAAGTGAACATTTCTTGCACCTAGAATTGTTACCTCAGATCAAATCAGTCAAAATATTGCTGGATTACATGGCTACAGCAAAACCAGCTGATCTATACAGGTATGTATAGCAACAGGTTAAAGAGGAAATGAGCACATGGAGCAGAGGAAACAGTTACTTCACACAACAGCTCTAACACTTCCTTCCAAATACCACACACAGTGTTGGTTTCCTTGATTCTCACGTCTAAACTCTGCACTTCATTCTAGCTTTAGGGGGTATTTTCAAGGTAGCTCTTCTTCACACCTGCATAAATTTTATGACATTTAATGCCTGACAAATCTCTTGAATAGTAAATAGTGTTTTACCTGAAGGCTGAAGAGCAACTGTAGCAGCGTTTGTATCCTCTGGACAAGCTGAAGAGGAGGAAAAAAACATGAGGCACATGAGCAGAGCTGTTTGGATGTGTTAAGACTTTCTCAAAATTTTTAAGCAGTGAAAATAGTCCATGGTAACTGTACAAAAACATCCACATGGCTACCAGAGTACTCTAACACAGTAGCAGCCAACCTGCAGGCACAAGGAATTTCAGTGTATTATTCCTGTGCAGATGTGGGTCAGTGCCCAGCAGATCAAATTGGGAGTCCACAGATCACTCCTCATCATCTTCTCTCCCCCTGCACTATTTAACAATCACTTCCTGCCATGTTCCAGCACTGAATCACTACACAGGTACAGCCCCCCATGGGAGGCTCAGAGGCCAGTTTGGTCAGCAGGCTGGGAACATGCCAGTCCCTCCAAAGATGCAGGAAAAGTAGTCAGCCAGCTCCCTGAAATGCATTCCCACACACCCAGAACCCACTTCTGGTTTCTGCCAGGACTTTTACCTCTGCATTCATAATGTGAAAAAGATACAAGGTACAGGCTATTAATCTGCTGGGTTCCACAGACATTACAAACACTGAGATTTTGGTGGGTTGGTTTGTTTTGGTTTTGCACACCATTATTACAATGTGGCTGTTTTGCCATTAGATTTCTTAACAGCAGAAGTAGCATACCTGAGACTCTATGGTGGGCTGAAAACCACTGCTCTCATCCAGCCTCATTCCATCACTCTGAAAAAAAAAAAGACATAGAGGCACTTGTTGGGCACTGGCAGAGCTGCCAGGATAAGGGTTCATCTCATGAGGGAACACGTACTGCTGGAGCAGAGATTGCTGCCATGCATTGAAGAACATACACGAAAAATACTGAAACCAGGAAACAGGAGCATGGTGATTAAAGCTAGTGCTGATGGTACAGCATCAAAGGAGCACATAGAAAACTGAATTAGCTCGCCTCTCAAGTGCTGAGCTACCAACTCAGCCCACAAAACATCCCTAACAGAGCTGAGTAATTTGACAGACAAAACTGTTCCAGTTCAGCCCTGCCAGCTATTTAACTTTGTATGATTTGTTCTGCACCACTGCTGTGTCAAGGAACACAAGGAAATGTATTTAAATCACTCCTAAAACCAACATACGGTTTGAGATCCTTCTTCTGCATCAGAAGGGAGGTCATGGACTTGCACATCACAACTTGCTGCAGGGCCTCTCCAGTCCCACTGCCTCTGGTCACCACTACTGTTCTTCCTACCACCTGAAAGAAGAATGGAGTGTGAGGAGCTCACACCAGCACAGGGCCTGGGAAAACTCAGTGAGTCACACAGCAAGCAGGAGAACACGGTGAGTGTGAAGCCAGAACCAATTTGCAACTGCACAGCTTCTCCATGCTGATTCCAAGTGGGAGATCAGACAACAGTGACCCCTACGGCTGCTCAAAAAAGTCCAAAAAGCTTGAGGAGAGTGGGTTAAGATAAATAGGGAGACTAAGCTCAAATTATGTTATACTATTTTAAGTCAGGCAGTCACAATGTCTGCATGAAAATAATCGGCTGTGGCTCCCAGAATTGTAGGCTCATAACAGGGAATACTGGTTAGTAGGAATATTCTATTCCAAGCAGAACCACTGTGAGTGAGGAAGGAGGGAAGGGGAGATGGAAACCATGTTGTGAAAAGTACCTACAGTGTGACATATATAGAGCATTTCAGAGACAACAGAAGTATTGTAGAGATTAACAGCCAGTGAAATAAAGACTACTTGGTTTTTCAATAAATGCATGAAGCAAAAATGGAGATAAATAGTATCTGGTCTTTCCTCACATTTCACTAAATAAGTGATAAATCATCTGTGCCAAAAGGACAATTTATATTATCTAAGGATTCTGAAGTGACTGTGCAGCTACAAAGTGGAAAAAAGGGTTCATGACTCAATAATAGAAGCAGACAGCTGAATTCAAATTTTCTAGGTTTTCAGGTCAAGCTCTTCTTTTTTTTTTCAACAAAAATTAAGATTTTGTTGTAATTATGAAGTGTGGTTTAAGGCAATGTCCTTAGCAGAACACTGAGAGCCCTACTCTGCTCTCTAGTGTTGGCATGAGGAGTAAAAGATCCAACATGCTACTACCACATGCTGGAGATTTGCTCTGATCCTCCTTTCAGAGCCAGGTGAAGCCTCCTTATATGAGAGCCTCAACTCCCTGTTCTCACCCTCTGGACAGTAAACACAGTGAAGAGCTGAGGAGCTCAGAAAAACACTGAATAGTCCCTTTCTTACTTTTACTTGAAACTGAGGGACTGCTGTCATATCCTCCAAAGGTCTCTGCTCTCCGGGGCAGTCCTGGCCCAGAGCCATCCTCAGGCTGGCAGGACCCACTGCCAAAGTGAGTGAAGATAAGCTCCTGGAGGCTTTCAGCTAGGAGAGAGGAGAACATGTCATGGAAACAGCCGTGGCTATGCAGCCATAGAAATAATAATGCTAATAAGTTAAAGAAAACATTTCAGCCATCAAGTCCATTAAAAGATCAGGCAGGCAGAGATGTCCTGCAGTACAGGTGAGTTTTCCTTTGTATGACAGGCTCTTCATATACAGGTGACTTCTTACCTAACTGCAAGTTAGATTATCAAGCCTTGAATATTTGGCTGTTTTGTTTTGTTTTTAAATAGAAATTATATTTGTGCTTATATTCTTTCTAAATACACTATCTTTAGATAGGCTATTTTTAATATACAGCCCTCCTATAATATTATATTTCAGGATTGGTGTATTATTAGAGCACTCAGTTATTCTTTGTGAACAGATTCATCCTAAGACTCCACTGGTTGATCCTTAAAAATAAAATATTCCGAGCTGTGCAGGTCTTCAATGTAAACTCACAAGAGCACCTCACCTTTCCTGCAGATTGGCACTGAGAACAAGGAAGTCTGAACTGTGTTACATAAAAGTATTATGTTATTACAGGATGATTTTCAGGACCTGTACTTAGGTCCCAGGTGCTTATCCCCACCCCTGCACCCGAGTGGATTCCTACACATCCTCACATTCCATTTACCTTCAGTCACTGCAGACTTCAGAATGGCCTCTCCTTGCAGGTTTTCTGAGATATCCCCCCGGAGAAGCAGCCTAGCTCGGGATCCTTGGGAATGGTCTTCAAAGCCACTCATTTCAGACATTTCTGCATAAATCTGCTGCTTCTCAGTCAGACTTTGCAGAATCAGCTCATCTTTCATGTTCAAACGCTCTGAAGGAAGAAACAAATTCAGTCCTGCCTCCCCCATCCCTGTCACAGCACAGTGTTCAGTTTGGAAGATTATCACTCATTTTATGGTCAGAGCACCAAATGCAGAGATAAAATTAACAGTTAAGGGGAAAACCCACGGAGCAGACAAAGCTTATTAGACTCTTTAGCAACTATTTCTACATAATCTTATGCCACCTTGAAAGACTTATGAAGGAGAAACTTGATCACATCATGTGATAAAGAATTAGACAGTCATAAATCACAGATGATGCTGAAAAGCAGCTCATGGAATATATAACTAATTACCTTGAAAATCTTTAAACTTTGCAGCTCTTGCTTCTGCCTGCCTCCTGTCTGCTTCAGGTTCATTACATGTTCCTCCTTCTTCATCAGGACAGCTGTACAAAGGGAAAGACAAATCTATGCTTGATTTGCACATTAGATAATTTAAAACCATCTCAGGATTCAACCTGAAGCTTTAGCCTCAGATGTGGTTTATCCAGGGTGTCATTCTTCCTCCCTTATCCAAAGCCTTGTTGCATTTGACATCAGTGAACCAAATTGCTTGTTTCTATCTTTTTTTTTCAAAGATAAAACAGGATAAAGTCTTTGGCTGGCTTTCATTATGTCTTTATCAGTGGCTTCTTCCCAATGAACACAAACAGAACTGCACATTAAAGTCTTACGAGGAAAGTCCAGGGAGAGTCAAATGGATTTTTAAGATAAATTTACATCTGAGTCCTTGAGACAAACATGAAGTTCTTCCTGCTTCCCCTCCTAACTCACCTCTCCACAGCCCTGCGGATGTGTGCCATCCAGGAATTCCTTTCCTCTTTGGAGCTGGTGTGAATTTCATACATCTCTGGTCCTTTTAAGGAAGCGCTAATTAAGAACATTGCCTTTTCTTCATTAGCCACCTCTCTCACAATCAGCTTTTGCAATGAGATAACTGGTGGTTTAGAGTCCTGTAAAGTATAATATCATTTATTGCACTACATTATTTATGTTTTTTAGGATTTGTGCCTCCCAGCTCCCCCCTATCCCTACTGCCATCAGGAACTGCAGTATCACAATATAACTCTGACCTTTGTACACAACACTTTTCACACTGTCATTTTTTTTTACCACCAACCATTGATGAAAACATGGAGTGAAGAATGTACATGTCTAACACAAGAGGTCTTGGTACCTCTTGTTTGAAAATTAAAGTATGTGCCAGTTTAAAACACCTGAGGACTCCCACTGAGTCCCAGAAGTCAAGAACAGGCTCAGAAAGTTTGCTCAAAAGGAGGCAAAACCGAAATTTGAAAAATAAACCCAAAACCTTAATGACACGTGAAGAGAAAGAAGAGAAGAAGAGGAAGTGTTGACAAGTTGTCTACAAAAGAAATAAAACCATAACACAGAGAGGTTATAGCATGTCAGGCCCTGAGAATAACGAAACAAGGTGACAGTGCATTGTATAACTGGGGATTAACTGGATTAGCTGCCAGTCTTTGCAGTGCAAACACATCTACAGAGGGATATTAGTTACTAAAAACCTATCTAGACTTCACACAGCACAGGTCCAACACATGCAGCCTAGAAAGTTCCTCTTTGTAACTGCTGAACCTTCACAGAATAATCTGGAACAATGATAAGGAACTGAACTGTGAAACAAATATCAGGAACACCAGGTTTTTCCAACTTCTCTGAGCAGCTGCATTGCAATTCCATGAGCAGAGGTCACTGGAAAAACACAATCACTGAGCAGATCCATTTGCTCCTCTCACTTGCTTGATTTATTTATGGAGAAGTAATATTAAATTTCAAATGAACCGTATACGTGCAAAGATGCAAAAAATTGGTCAGTCTCGTGTCGAGCATGTTTCCAGAGGGGAAAAAAAAATCCACCACACAGCACCCCATTCTGTGCATTAGGAGAAGGGTAATTTGAAAAGCAGTTGCTTTTACTGAGGTCACCAAAATAGCTTTTGCCATTAGAATTCAGCTTTAATGTTAATGTCTTAAAAAAAAACACCCAAGAAAACAATTACATAAGATTTTCTCTGTTACTGGTTCTATTACAGCCATAACTGAACTAGATCAGGACAACATGTACACAATTAACTGCTCTGAGGATACCTTGTGGAAATGCCCTGGGAAGGCAAGTGAATCCACTGAATGTTCTAGAGTCCTGCAGAAACATCATCTGCATTTAGTGCTTCTTACAGGTATTTCAGGAAAGTTCCCTGCCCCTAGTAAATCTCAGGGCACTGTGACCATGGTTACCATGACCCCAGTGGAAATGGCAGATTCTTTCCCTGCACAGTAAACAGAGGCAGGACTTATTTACTAAGTGACTTTCAGGGCACAGTTCTAGCATGTGTCACGTCTATGACTTCTATAATATCTCAGCCTAACAAAGCTCAGTGAAAGGGAAAGTCACAGCACAGCAGAACCTCAGACCTTGCTCAGGGCGTCTGAAAACCACTGCAGATGGGGCAGCTACAACTGGCTGATGCAAGTGAACACTGGTTTGCACTGGGAGACAGTGGGAGGGATTCAACAAGTACCAGAACTGCTTCAGAAAAAGTGATTCTATAATAGCTGGCTGATTTATTAACCTTATTTTCTTTCTGAACCTCTAACAAGTATCCAACATCTCTAATTCCATAGTTATTGTCATTTTCATAAATAATTTAAGTACATATATACGAAAAAGAGAACAATACCTACCACTGATGCAAAAGTATATTTTTGGTCCTTTTCTTGTAAGAGCAACAGTACATCAGTTAGCAAAACTGCCAGAATATCTACAGTAACAACAGAGACAAGAAAATTTTAAAAAAAGTCATATTTTAAAGCAGCAAGGCTGGTCCAGACTCAGAAATCACTTGACTTATACATCCTGTGGGTCAGGACATTAACATTTGCAATAGTGGCTCTGCTACTGCCTTTCAATGGGGCTGTCCACGGCCAGACTGCACCATGCAGTACCAGCACAGCACAAACAGAGCTGATTTAAAGCTTGAAAACACCTACAGAGGCATCCTACACATGGACTCCAACACTCCAGAGGGAACATGCCTCCCTCAGCAGCAGATTCTTCTGGAACTGCAGCTGTTCATAGTGCCACCTACTCTTGGCTGCATTTCTTGTGCCACTGAAGCCTCTCCTTTGAACACCTGAGCAACAAAGCTGTTCAAATACTCCCTGATGGCCACTGTTTTGATTTTCTGGCAAAACAGGCATTATGCAGAGTGGAGGCTCACACGACACAGGCTCTGCAAAGCGTGAAGCAGAGCTCGCACAAGGTAATGCCTTCCCACAGGAGACGAAGTCAGAATGACTCAAAGCTCTGTCATCCACCTGAAGACCTCCCTCTTGAATTGGGGAGCAGATCAGCCAGATAATAAGCCAACAGCATAAGGAACTTATCATGCACCATTGCAGAGATGCTTATTGGACAAGCCAAGAATAGAACAAGTGCTATTTCCTCCAATATCCTATTAAACAAGCAGGTTATTGTCATCTTATTTTATACCCAATCGATCAGTAATAAACAGTTACTAAAAAAACCAAACACAAACCAACATAAATGTTGTTTCCCAGTTGTATTTTTTCTGGTCCTTTACCTTTGAGTCGCCCTGATGCAGCTTTCCAGTAGAGCATCCCATCCAGGAGGAGCCTCCTTTGTCCCATGTCATCCTTCCGGAAGAAAAGCCCATTCTTGAACTTCCCAGATGATTTGAGCTCCATTTTGTGCATAATCTCCTTAAGTCGCTGCCCCTTCTCACACTCATTTACCATGGCATCGACGTGAGTGATCGTGTCCTTAATTAAACTGAGGGCCTGGCTCAGCTCTTCGTAGTCTCTGGTTCCAGCTAAGGGAAAAGAGCAGCAGTCAGCCACATTTGCAGCTCTGGAATGCAGGATGTGAGCCATCCAAACATTTTTGAACAGGAAGAAGGTTCCATACTGAACATCTAAGTGTATTTCCTAGGAGCTCAAATTTAAAAATATAATAAGCTAAAGCTCTGAATCTCTAATGAACCCAACTACTAGGGGTTTGTGGTAGCACCCTTTGAACACTGCTCTTCTGCTAAAAGGCTGAGAGACCTGGGATTGTTCAGCCTGGAGAAGAAAAGGCTTCAGGGTGACCTAACTGTGGCCTTCCAGTATCTGAAAGAGTCAATAAGAAGGATGGAGAAAGACTATTTACTGGAGTGAAAGGACAAGAGGAAATGGTCTTAAGCTGAAAGAGAGCAGGTTTAGATGGGATACTGGGAAGAAATTCTTCCCTCTGATAGTGGAGGCCCTGGCACAGGCTGCCCAGAGAAGCTGTAGTTGCCCCATTCCTGAAAGTGTCCAAGGCCAGGTTGGACGGGGCTTGGAGCAACCTGGGCCGGTGGAAGGTGTCCCTGCCCATGGCAGGGGGTGGCATTGGATGAGCTTTAAGGTCCCTTCCAAACCAAACCATTCTGTGACCCAGTGAGTCCCCTGACCCTCTGACAAGGTGAAGCCGATCTGGATCTGCATCTGAAATGGCATCTTCAGCTAAAGAAGAAGTGAGAAACCAGTTACCAGCCTGTCTCTCCTTGTCTGAGGAAACAACATGCAACAATGGCAGAAAAAGGATCACCAGACAACTGTGAGGCATCCAGGAAAGCCTCAACACCCACCTTCTGTATTCTGGATGATCCGTTCCACCAGCACCGGGTACTTGGTGATGCGCTGGGTGACCAGGAGGATGCACTCCTGGACACCAAGTCTCCTCACGATGGGACAGTTCCCAATTTTCTAGGAAACAAGACACACTCATCACTGTACCCACTGTACACGTTGCTCCTCCAACTCCCTCTCCATTCACAAGTTTGCTGTCTCAAAACACTTCTGTACATTAGGTGTGGCATCCCAAAATTAGCTGTGCTCTTTTACTAAGGCAAAACTCCTGACAACACACAAAAGATGCTTTTACTACTGGAAAATATTTTAGGTATTGCTTTCAACTACTGTTACCTAAATGTGGAATCAAGCAGGGAAAGCTCCAAATCTGAACTGTTTGTCTGTCTTTTGCTAAATGATTGGCTTTTTTAATAGAATCAGTCCTTAAATACATAGAGTAATGTATTTTTTTAAAACTAGACCCAGCCATCTAATAGCTAAATTAGGCCAATAATGAAGAAATTAAGCGGGTTTTTTAACACTTTAGGGTGATCTACAGAAACAGTCCTGTTTGCAAAGGGAGGACTGTAAAGCATCAGTTAGTGTGGCTGCAGGTACAGCACACACCTGGCAGGAGAACACAGTGTCAAGATCTATCTTTGCCAGGATTGAGGTTACATATTTTAAAACTCCATTCACTTATTTAGTTTCTTGGAAGTAAAGGGCTCTCACTTTAAAGATGCCTGGTTAAGACAAGCTATAAGTGTAGAGCTATGCTGGAAAGTTCACACAGTATCACTTACTAGTGACTGGAAAATGAGAATATTTAGGCCTCTGCAAAGCCATCTGAGATTCAGGTTACAGCTTCCACTTTGGCCATGTCTCTTCAGCCCTTCCTATTACAGTGTGCAGCAGAAATACAAACCACCCTGGAGCCAACCTTCTGGGTTTGGAAAGGTCATGCCGTGAGGAAAACTTGACTGAGAGTCCCTGCTTTGTCTATAGTAGCTCATCGACAGCATTTCTCATTGATTAAACTTATTATCAAGCCAATTTACCCCGATGGCCACACAGCAGGGCAGCCAGAGACAGAGCCACAAATAGAACAGATACTCTATTCCCCAATCCTAGGTGCTTTCAAGAGCCTGCCTCAAATTTAACACCTGCTAATTGTGGCTTTGTGTCCAAATAGCTCAGAAGATCTAAAACACAAGAAGCCAACAAACCCTCAAACCATGAGAATATGCATCTAAGCCTGCTCATGCACATTCAAGAGATCTTCAAGTACAAAACCAAGCCTAAAGCAAGGAAGTATATTTTGCATAGTCAGAATGGGAGACTTCTGGTTGTTGTTTACCTTTATTAAGTTTTGGAATTTCTTATTGCTTTGGAGCAGGTCTTTATAGTAACTAACAGCTTCATTGTGTCCACAACAGAACACACCGTATTTTTCTTTCATTCTCTCTCCATTTTCACCTGAAAACTAATTGGAAATATAAAAATGAAAGACATGAATCATGAATCATTCAGAGTAAACATACCTCCACTAAAAACCCCAAGTTTAACATGCTTTTATGGTGGCTGATTCCTGAGATATTTCCTCAATATTTCAATTTCTTCTGTACCAGAAATGAGATTTATGCAGTGTGACATGTGAGAGCTTGGAATACCACAAGATAACCAAATATGAAATGATGGTTGTCATTATGAGAATTTTAAAAAGGATTTATGGGCCTCTGCATTAAAAAAGTTTGAGGCCTGTAAAAGCTGAAGGGCACAAAAAATGGTCACGGTGCAGGATAAAGTTGTTGCATCCACTCCATGCCAGAATGGTGCTAAAGCTCTCCTGAGCTCAAAGGATCTTGACTGTACTTTCAAAAGTCAGAACAGGAAGTTTGGCATTAACTGCATGAGAGCCATGTTTGGGGTGGACATCAGGAATATGTTACTTTGCTTTTGGGATAGATGAAAACCAGAACCAAACAATCCACAGTCACATATCCCACAACATGTGTAAATACACACCCAAAGAACACTGAATGAATTCATGTTATTTGTGACAATTCCATTCCTGAGAGCCGTGCTCCCGCATTGCACTGGGAAGATAAACTCAGGCAGAAATCAATCCTAAATAACATCACTTTACGGTTACAATTAGGTTTTTAGAAGTTAATAGTGTCAACCAGGAGAATTTAATTCACACCTGTTTTACCAAGAGGTCTCCAACGTTCTGGATGATATAATTCCGGTCACTGCCTTCTTCCAGGCATTCCTTCCGTCGCTCCTTTAGCTGGAGCAGGAATTGCCCATGCATCTCCAGCAGCTCATCCACGCAGGGGAAGAGCTTGTTGATCACTGCGTTTGAGAACTGCAGCTCCTCTCTCATGGCTTTGGAGTACACCTTCAGCATTATTTTCAGTGTCCTAACATGGTGCATTTCAGTCTGCATTAGTTCTGGGCAAGGGGAAATATAAAAAATAAAATCCAAATGTTGGGCACTGACTAATGAGATAAAAGAGCAGGCTCTGAAATCTACCATCATCTTCTTCCCCACAGTCTTTGCATGACTCATATGAAGCTCTCAAATTTTCCTTGTTCATGTCCCAAACCAGCAGTGACTGACCCTACAAATTTAAGGACATCTCCCAGTGGCAGTTGAGCTGTGCCCTAATTGTATAGCTGGGCTTTGCTGCTTACAGAGGCACACTGAAACCCAGGGGGTGCTTAAAAGCATTCACAGAAGGAATTATGCACACTAAGAGAGGTGAGAGACCTGAAAATCTTCACTCGATTTTAGTTTTCAAGGACAAGTCAAAATTGAAGCCCACAAAAATAATTTCTCTTTGCTTCAAAACAGTGGCACTATGAAAAAGTTGTAAGAATAACAAATGCTCTTACCATAAATGACATCTTGCCTTTTTTTAACGTTTTTGTGTCTATTTGCATAAGCCTGTTCCACAGCAACACTCCAAGACTCTGCCTCAAACTCATGAGCATCTGTTTCTATTTCACTCCGGAGGGACACAGAATACACATCTAGACCAAAAGCACATTTAATTTCAATTATTAGTAAACTGTTTCTCACCATATCCTTCATTACTATCACTAACAATAACAAGAAGAGTAAAAACATCTCAGTGCTGCTTTAAAACTGTGTAAGAAGTTGCATAACAATCCTGAAAAGCACAGAAATTCCATACCTTCCAGAAAAATGGAGTCTGCTGTTGAAGGTGCAAGCGAGACAACGTCATCTGAAGTCTGCTTAAATTTTATAAAGCCTGAATCTCCTTCATCCATGTCTCCTGAAATCAGTCTAAATGGCCAAAGAAATTAGACCAAGGGACCAATACAGAACATTCACATTTTTTAAGTTACTTGACAAAAAAACCCCACTAAAAACAATCCAACTACTTTAACAAGCCTCTTCCCTAACCTGTGGTGCAATTATCTTACAGTGACTAAATAGAAGGTATCATTGCACTCTTTAGACAGTCGCATCAATTTAGCAACTCCACTACTGAAATATTACAGTTTAATTAGAGCAGCATCAGCAACATTTGTAACTTCTGCTACGACAGTTTAAAAGGACATCACCTGGCTGACAAGCCACAGTTCAGAGCACAAAGGGCACTTTCTCTGGGAAGGGGGCATTAATGGGGCACAGCAAAAGTAAACAGCTGCTTAAAAGAGCAGTTAGCTTTGAGTTGGTCCAGCGTTTTAACCAAGGTATTCTGCAGTTTAAAACACTGCTGTCTCCTACACCAGTCAGCACCAGCACAAACTAGAACAGCTGAACTCAGAGGAGATTACTGAATTCCACAACACTTCTCAAGACAAATATATCCATGAAAACCATGATCTAAACAGAGATACTCAAATACCACCCTATCTATAAGATACCTTTTGTGACACAGGACAGAGGGACTAAAGGCAAGGTGATTTGAACAAGAAAAAACCCAAAATATACTGTTCAGGGAAATAACTTTCAGCTTTAAAAGCTCAATAAAACCCTTTTGAGCTTGAAAACCAACGTTCTGCAATTGTTTTTCTTTTCACACCGGGGGAAGGGGGGGAGCAGCTGAAGCCAGGGAACTAGAAGAGAAGCAGTTTACTTACCCAAATTTACTGACAGCTCCAGCAGCGTTCAGTGAAGCCTGAGAGTTTCCTCTCTGGGCGATAGTCATACCGAGGTTCCGGGACAGTGCTGGGGTGCCATCCGGTCCCAGGAGGAGACTTCGGGGCTGCTCCTTCAGGGAAGTGGCTAAGGAGGCAAAAATGGAATTGGTGCTCAGAAAGTGAGGCGTGCACTGCAGCTCGCCTGCTCTCAGACCCCGCTCCGACTGCGGCCGGAGCACCGACAGGATCTTGGATGTCAAGAGCTCGTTGTCCAAAAAAACATTCTCATTCCATTTTCTTGAAAAGGAACCACAAAAAGACAGCTCGGGATGAGCTGGAATTGCATTGCTCCTGCCGCTGCTTTTTGAATTTGTATTCCCCATGCTCACCACTGGCTGCCCTCAGACTTGGCACGGTAAAGTGGCCCCAGAGATGCTCTGTTTTTATACTACCTGTGATCCTTCTAGAAATGTAAAGCTGCCACTTAACTTACTGTATTGGCTAAATCAGCAGGTCTGAAGTGCAGGAAATTGGTCCCTACTGTGCCCATTTAGTGTGGAAATTGCAAAGTATCTTCTCCTTTAGTAAAACACCAGAACCTACACACAATTATTCACACCCCACCGTATAAGGGCAGAGAACATTTCATGGCAAACAAGAAAAAATCAGAGATCACAGAAAAACCACAAGTTCTTTGCAATGTTTATTGCTCACAGCGATTTATATCTACATGCACACACACTGCACATAATAGATACCAGAGCTAAATTTAATTTTAATACTGCGGCTTTTTAATGCTTTTTAAATCTAGGCAGACTGTGAACTGGAAAGATATTTGAAACTTTAATCACTATTACACAATACGTGGAAGCCTGTAATAGACTTATAAAAAATGGATACAATTACTCAGTCCTAATGTCTGTAATGAATGATAAGGACCACTAGACAAAACACATCCTTTCAAAAAAAGGAACTTCAGGGCAGTCAAAGACTCAGCCAGGCAATCTTTAGAACTGATCCCTGGCAAGGTCTGCAGCTGCCCTTTTTTCAAAGTGCTTTTAAGGACATGGGTGTGGGAGAGATCTCCTGGATCCTTGAACCCAGGACTCTGCCACTGCAGGCACAGACCAGCCTCCTGTCACAGTCCAGGGTCAGTGGGGCTGCTGCTGGAACAGGTCCAGGGGGTCTCCAGTTCCCAGCCAAGGTTTATGCACCACCAGTTCACAACTTTTCTAGTGAACACAGGTGTCCATCCATCCCCAAAAGTTCCCCTTTCAGGCTGCACTCCTCAGTGTACCTCCACTGATAATTATCTCTCCCTCCATGTCTGCCTTGCTCAGTGAAGCACAGTTAAACCACAGTATTTGTGGTTCTTCTCATGAAACAGGTTTTTCCACATTTTTTTATATCCTGTGAGGTCGGCTTGTCTCTCATTTCATCTTCATTGACACAAGAATTGTTTTAGGGCTGCAGGGGAGGTTTCAGCAATGACATTCAACAGAAATTATATCATCACATCCCTTCCTGCTGGAAATACCCTTCCCCAAAACCTTGGCTTTAAAATCTCCTGGCTAAACACACAGCACATTCTCAGTCTACAACAAACTGGGTAAACTGAGTCCTTCCTATCACTTTCACGTGATAAACTCCAAGCCCAAAGAGCAGACTAATTACACATTAGCATGATTTGTCAAGGCAAATTTCTTAAACAAAGGCTTAGTAACCAACGTCCTCCCATTTCCACTTGGGGAAGTGCTGAAATCCTTGGCCATCAAGTTCTCTTACTGTGCTCCACAAGCCAGGAACATAAAGTTCTGTTTCACAACAACAGGCCAAACCTAAAAATCTCCAGAGGCAAAACGTGGGGAGAGGGATGGGGGACATACAACACAGTTTATACCTTTCTTAAAATTAATTTCTCTTTCATATTGATTCAATATCTTTGGGGTTTTGTGCTGGGCCCTGCAGCATGCAGGGTTATGCTGTGGGTAAGAACATACAATGTTCAGGCTATTAGCTGTTCCTTTAATTTCCAGCCTCTGCTTTTGACTATGGAAAATGAGTACTGGCTGCCTGGCAGAGTCTGCTCTGAGAAAAAGCCATTTTCTGAGTTCAATTAGCACTGTCTGCACACTGCTGAGAGCCCTCATCGATCGCTGCTCCCCTTGCACAGGGCAGGCTGTGGTACCACAGAGCTGCTCACCGACCAGCCCTGCAGACAACTGCTCCCATTTCATTAGACCCTGAGCCTATTTTAGCCTCTGCACTGACTCCTAAATGCAAAAACCCGTCCTTGGTAATGCAAACAGCCACTGATCTCCTTAAAACGGTTGTTCCCTGTGCTACCTCTTGGTAAGACTTGTTTCATGAAGAAGCCACCTTAAAATGTAAATGAAAATGCACCTGAAAAAACCTGGAACACCCAGAGCAATGCTCAGACTCCCATGTCAGCTGCATTCTGACAGCTGTCCATCAACTCCAAGGCAGAAAACAAATCTGCTCTGGTTACACTCAACCACCTTGGAGCAAAAAGTCTGTTCCTTTAATGCAGACCTTGCAACATCTACAAATTAAAATGCCCTTTAATACACCTGCAAGTGTGACGGTCTTTTCCAGGAGCAAAAGGTATTTCAAAGCCTGTGCTGCAACAGAGCAGTTCTTTCTTCTTGGTTTTTTTCCTCCCAGATCCTTTTTTCCTACTTTGTTTCAACAAAGATTTATGTTCAGACCATTAGTGCTAGCTTGTCTTAGAGATTTCTAGCAACCACTAGCTGCAGGCAAGTTTTAAATAGACAATTATGAAAATCTGATGTAAAACAAAGTTCACAGTTCTAGTCTTTTCAGAGGCCAGAGAATAGACAATCAATGAAAAAACAGCTTATTGATCCCTTTTCACCATGATATTTTGAGGTTACACAGCAAGAAGGTATAAAGAAAAATAAAAAGATAAAGGGATAAAAACACACAGGAGATTGCCAGGAGCCTCTGAGCCATTCCCAATAGAAAAAAAATGAAGCCATCTTATTAAAAGAGACCTTCTCTATACTTCAATAACACACTGTGTATAGCCTTTAAAACATATTAAAGAAAAAAATACAATCGAACAGATAAGCCTTGAGCACAGAAATCATTCTTTAGTACAAACCTGGGGAAATGCACTGGGGCGAACTTTGTGGAGATCCAGAAGGTCTGTGCTGCAAATCTTTCTGCTATAAGAAAAAAGACAATATTCTTACACATAGAGACAAAACTTTCAGTTCAAAATGAATAAGAATTTTTCTATCCTATAGCATTGACTGTAACTGAAGCTGTACACTGAAAATACAAAAGATTTAACACAGTAACAGCTTTCATTTTTCTCATGTGTCAAAAGAATGGCATAAAGACATTAACACTTTGTGTAAGAATCCCATGAAGTATAAATCAGGCTGAAATAGAACCAAAAATGAAGCTACAGCTGAATTAAAGCTATGATAATTAATGTATTAGATTAAAGCAGACCTTTATGCTCACAGTCTTCACCTACACTTTGCTGCTGTTCAGTTTACATCAATATTGACTAAACTAACCCAGCCAGTTTTGAGAAAAATTCAGACTGTCCATTTCAAATTGCATCTCTGGTAATCTGTACAACTTTCTCCTTCTCAGATATTAAAAACTATTCAGATACAATTAAATATATAACACAGTCTGTAACAAATGGCTTTTGGGGAGCTTCCCTTCGGGGTTCTCCTTTCTGACTTCATTCCTCACCCTACCTGGTGCCACCCCTCCCTCTCTGCTCTCCTCAGGAGGGCTCTGGCAGGGCTCATTCAGCCATGCACGTCTGGGTGATGGTGAAGAGTGGAAATGAAAGCACCAGAGCAAGCGAATCTTTTAGTTTAAAAGGAAAATGCACAGTGCCCAGAGATGTTTCAAATCATATATCAAAACCCCCACAAGAACATTTCTGCCCTCAAAAGAGTTACATTCTATATCACCAATGGCTGAAAGCACTTCCTCTAACCTCTAATTGTTCAGGTCTGAGCTGCTCTGCTCTCCCTTTTCCCCATCACAGTACTCCCTAATCTGCTATCAGTCTCTGAAATCATCAACACTTGCAGGTTAAAACAAACTAAAACTCCCTCAAGTATTATTAGTTATAAGAAGGAGGAAATGATTTTCAAAACCAATACCAGAATAGAAGACCATGGCAGATTGACAACTATCTGAAACCAGCCTGTGACCTTACATACAATCACAGGCACCACGATGACACAGATGAAAAATTAACTTCTTAGCAAGGCAAAGTTCATCATAGTTCACAAAGAAAATCACTTATTCTGCATCGCCCATCTTAGAAATAACATGCAACTGTTATGACCCAACTCCCTTCACACTCTTCCATCAGCTTTGAGATGACACAACCCATTAAAACACAGTGGCACAAAATGCAAAGGTACCATATAATTCAATTATGTTCCCCCAAAAAGTGATGGGCTTGAGCATTCCTGTAAGGGTTAGTCACAGTTCTGAGGCACACAGTAAGTTATTTTCAGTACAGCAATAAAATGTTTCACTTTATTTTCCCTACATACATTACCATTAATTACTGTAATGACAAGTTAATACCTACTCGATGTCTTGAAGATGTAGGGCAAGATTCTGTACTGATGTAAATTAAACCACTCACATAAATTAAAATTACTATGTCCAGCCCTGTCATTATAAAAGAAGAACAAATGTTAAGGCCCACCTTGGGTCTGATGCTGCTGCATTCAGCCAGCAAATTCCTGCAGTTCTTATGGACATTCACAGCACAATCTGAAACACACACACAAAAAGTCTTAATTATCCTAATTATCCTTGTCATTCCCACCTAGGGAAAGGAAGTGACACATACAGGATCTCAGTTTTGGAAGAGGTGCAGAGTAAGCTCAGGTGTTTTGGCAAGCATCCTTGTTGTCCTTATTGTGGTCTTGATTTTACATCAAATACTCAAGTTTTTCCAGTAAGACTCAGAATCACTGATAGTGCAAATCACACATGCAGGCACAAAAAGCCAGCCCGGAATGCAGGAGCATTTCTGCCTGACCTGCACTCAGAGCACAGCCTTCCTCATCTTTGCAAAGGCTATTTTTCCATGTCTCTCCGTTCAAAATTGGCACCATTCAAGAAGGCTGCAATTTCTTTGGCTCCATAGGAATAGCTGCCTTTCTGCACAGAGTATTGCTGGGAGCCGAGGTAAATTAGAGATCAAAAGACACCCCAGAATCATCAGAGCATTGCCAGCACCACACCATTATCACTCCTCCAGCTTCATAAAGGACCTGTTCACAGATGCAGGCACCAAAGCAGCTCTCTCACCCAAAAGCCAGAAAACCATTAACAGTATGATAAAATCCAAGCCCTTTACTTCCTTTGGATAACTACTGCTTGAGAAACCAGGATGGCAAGTGGTAGTGTCAAATATTTTCCACAGCCCATCTATTAATCAGGATCCTTCATAAAAAGCAAAGCAGGACAGAGAAACTCAGTAAAGGACACCAGGTTTGTGTCTTCCCATATATTTCAGGCATGCCTGTTAAAAGAAAAAATTAACAAAACCGGGCAGATGAACAACGTATCCGCTAGAGAAAAAGCCTGTTTATGTTTAAAGCACAGAGGAAAAACTATTTAAGGCCTCTTCAGAGCCATCCCCCCTCCCTGGCGCCAGGACTGGGGATCTGCTTCAAGGCTCCTTGGCTAACCTAGAGAAATTCTCACTTGTGTTTTCCATAATTTCAGCAAAAGTCTGCGAACAGGAACAAAATACTTAAACACAAATAAATTAAAAAAGGTATAAAAACAGAACTGAAAGGCTGAGTGCTCAGACCTTCAAGATGCTTACATGTTATTTCCCTCACTCGAGGAAGCTGCTTAAGTGCAGGGTTCTTTCTGCTCACAAAAAAATTCCACAAAAACAATTACCTCCCACAACTTCTTTCTACCTTCTTACTACTTCTTTCTTACCACCACCATGTGCCACTCAACAAACCAAAAGGCACTACATCTAATTTCAAACGTGCGTGCCTCCGCAAATGCATGAGAAAAATGCATCAAAATTATTCATTCGCTAAAATTATGTAAAGAATATCAAATATATTGATTGTTTCAGCATTGATAAGGCCTCCACTTGTCACCAGGAAATGAAGAGCTTGTTAAAAGATGTGCCTCAACACCAAACAAGTAGTTAACAATGGAAACCCCTTTTCTCCTGAGACAAAGGAACAAACTGTAGGACAAAAATCACCACACAAAAGGAAATAGAGAAAATTCTCCATGACGTCAGGCTGGGTTGGATTCAAGTCCTGCTCACAGACAGGTTCCCTTCAGGGCAGAACAGGAGGACTGATGGAGGGAGTGTTCCTACAGCCACTGCCTTCCCACACGGTCCTGAAATCCACGGTATTCATCTAGAAATCTGTAATACAGTCATCCTCAGACATTTTATCAAACTTCAACTAGACACCCCTATTCTCTGACATTTACCCATTTTCAGTGATTACATTCAGTAATTATTTTCCTATCAGAGATTAGTAGGACCAGATCCACTTCAAAAGCTCGGGTACCTTGTTAGGGTAACTGTAAAAGGGATCTCACTTTAAAATGTGTTTCAATTTCAAAACCAAGCACTTGCTCAGTTAAAGGTAACAACTTGCAGTGCTCTCAGTAGGTATTTTTCACTTAATCAGCTGACATATCTAATAGTGCTGTGTATGACTTTCCTATGCTGCTGAAAGATTCTTTATACAACAGGAGAGAACATACTAGAAAACAGGAAAATGCTACAGGAAAAGCCGCAGAAAACTGCGGCTGAATCCAAGGACTTGATTATCCATGAGGCTCTTTGAAATGCACCTGCTTCGTGATTTCCAAGGCACATTATTTTTGCCCACATAAGAGAATGTTGAAACCTTACAGAAGAATCAGGCTGTTTCATAGGCACACTTCATTTTATAAGACATGCTCCATTCTCCCCCATTCAACACACTTTTGCAGTCACTGCTGAAGGAAGGACACCCCAGGTCAGGATGAGAACAAGCTTTTGAATACTAGTGAATGTGGTTTCCTTTTTCTGCATGTAATATCTCTATGTTCTTCATTGTTATTATTCTGCACTCTTATTCAGACTCTCTGAACAGTCAAGAAACAGTGAAGAATGAGGGACAGGGGACAATGAAGTAGTGACAGGAACCTGCACACATGGAGGCTGATGTTTAAGAACATCAAGGGTTGTTACAGGTGTATAGAAATAACAGATCTCTAACAGGTGTATAGAAATAACAAAACTCTACCCTCTCCTGCCATCCAAAGAAAAGCAGCATCAGCAAACTCAAAACTGACAAAAATATTTTTCCATGTGCCATCAGTAACTGGCAGCATTTGGTCTTATTTAGATCAAGAACTTGGGAAGGTACAAAAATTAAAGGGACAGTTCTGTCGGCAAGGTCTTCCCAAACTGGAGAGGTACAGAAGGTATTCCTGAGAAAGGCAGAGATAAAAATTCAGAGGGGTGAAGCCAAGCTCTTCTCTGTCTTCTCCTTCCTCAATCACCCACTGCAACTACAGGAAGATTAATTTGGAAGGGAAAAGCACATTCTCTGAAGGATTTAATTTCTATAAGGAAGGTCCACAGCACTGGCTAGTGCTGAGAACACCAAGTACAAGTGCCAACACACCGAGAGGGTCCAAGGATTTGGGTCACCTCGACTGGATGGGAACAGCACCACTCCCAGGGCTAAAGGTACAAGAGCAACTGATGCCCCACAGCTGAGCAAACCCACCACAGTTGTGTCTGGGCTTTAATCAACAGTTCTGGAATTAAGGCTGAGAATTTTGGGAGCATCACATTATCCCAAATCTGCTTACTACAGGGATTGTCACTCCCTCTGAGGCATTTTGCAGGGGTCAGTGCCAGCAATGATCTAATGACAGAGAAACTGAAACAGGGGCCTCAGCCAGCAAAGAAATATTTAAGAGCAAAAGGCTCATAAACATTGTAAAAGATCCTATTCATGATTGAGAGTAATGAATTTAATAGCTTGAATAACAAAAAAACCCTTCCCTTATTAATGAGATGGTTTCCCAAAAGCTCAGAGAAACTAATTAACAACTTAGAAGATTTTATTGGACAGCACTCAAAAGCATCACCCTGTTCACAGTAAATGAGAGGGCAATGAACCATGTTGGAAAGGAGCGGGCAAATACATTTTCTCCCCCAGCTGGAATACCTTCCATGGGATCAGACACTGCCAGTGTCTTATAAATGTCTTCCAGAATTGAATTCCAGGACAAATCTATGACTCACCAGACTTTATGAGCACTATGACCCTGACCTTTGGTCTGGAACGGTGCTGCCCAATAAAATAACTCTTAAAAGGCCATTTGCAAACAACCAACTCACAAGAACACTGTGATTAATCTAGAACTGAAGTACTGATGTTTTTTCCTAAAGGAATTTTTTTGTGTGTTTTGTAAATGACATTAAAAAACCCCCACACTTTAAAGCAGCTAAGGTCAGGCAGGGACACCTTGTAACAAGCGATTCTAATGATAAAAGCAGTTCAACCACTATTTTAATGCTAAGGATACACTCGCCATCTATTAAGTCCAACCAGCAGAAGAGAGCCAAGGACAAAATAGTTTTACTTGGAAATTAATAATTTTCCTGTTTTCAAGTGTCCAGCGCTTCAGGGATCAAAGAGAATCTCTTCCCGATTTCCTTGCCCTTACACCATACAACGAACTCCTCCCTCTTGAACTGACAAAGGAAACAACTTGCACATCTATTATTAATCTAGGATATAAAACGTGATTTTATACCAAGAGCAACAAGACCAACAGCTGAGAAACATTTTGAACCACTACAGCATTCCAGAAAGAGTGGAGTGACTTTGTGATAGATCTCCTCAGGAAAGAGGAGGAGCCTCAGTGGAACATAAGGAAGTTTCTGTGCTGGGTAAATCCAGGTCAGGTATCTTTAGGAACTCAGAGCAGATTTAACTTTGTCCCAGTGGCTCTGGTGGCCAGTGTTTACTTGTTTTCTCACTTGCCTAATTACGCAGAGGCAGAAACCAAAAACTGGAAGGGTGCAGAGAGATGAGATGCTTCACATTCTGAAACAGAGACAGTCCACGCCAGAGAGCAACAGCACTAAATTATCAAGTTTCAGCCTCCCTGTTAGAGCATTCCTCTTTGTCTCCAAAACAACCTATAATTACTTTCTCACTGTATCTGGTTTTATTGTCAAAATATCAGCAAAACAAATCAGGGACAGGGGCTGTGTTATTCCCAACACTGCAAGTTCTGGTGACCACGGGTGGTTTTTTTTTTACAAAAACACATAAACAACTGATGTTTCTGTTTTTCAAACAATGCCAAGTAAAATTTGCATATTATCCTAAAAAACCCCGGAAGTCCTAATTCAGCTCTCTCATTCTGGACCCTTCCCCCACTGTACAGGAACACTACAGAACTGAAGCAGCAACTATGACAATCATAAAAGGTATTTAAAATATTTCATAGGTAAACAGTAGGTGGAACTACAACACACAATGTCCGATGGCTCCTGTTTGAGAGCCGTGTTTCTTGTTTTTTTTACCATGCCAAAGAGAAACCATCACTTGTAATTTTATAAATTTTAAAAAAATGTATCCATTAAAAAAGCCACCTACAGAACTTTATAAAGAGGGGAGTAAGAAGGAACTAAGAATCAGCCGCTTCTTCTCTTGGTAACACATAGATGACACACAAACCCCTCCAACAACACTCAGAAATTACACTTATTTATTAGAGCAGCAAAGACAGCAGAAGAAACGTTCGGAGAGTTATTTGTTCCACTCACTCTGTTTTCCACCTCCTCCTCCTCCTCCAAAATCCATCACCGCCCGCCCTGACCTCCTGCCGGGGTTCCCTTTCCTGCTGATACCATCTCCCGCTCCTCTCCCTGAGGTGCCAGGGAATATTTAAAATGGGTCAGGCAGCGAAACCGTGGATAAGAGGAAGTTTTCACTACTTTTTCCCCTAACACATTTAATGTGTTTTCACGTGCATCCCCGACTTTTCTCTCTGCTTTCAGCCCCGGCACACACAAGGTGTGTGAGCGCCGAGGGGAACGAGGAGCAGCATTTAAGGACCACAAGGATGCTCAGACTCAAAACTGCGGCGGAAAAGGGACCCGATTTCACACCGGGCTGCAGCCACTCGCCTCCCTAACACCGACACCAACATCCCGCTCCTTCTTCTGCCCCTAAAAGAGGTTTCTCCTGTAAACACTGCACCTTCCAAGCCGCGTCCCGCCCCGCAGCCGAAAACCTGCGCTGCGAAGGCGGGGGCGGCTGTAAAACCTGCGGGGCTGCCACAAAGGGGAGACCGACCCGTTCCGGCTCCCCCGGAGCCCCCTCAGCCCCCGGGCCCTCCTCAGCGCACACGGCGGGGAGCGGTCCCGGAGCGGGGGCTCGCTGAGGCGGGGGCCGGGGCCGGGGGGAGCAGCGGGCCGGGCCCGGCGGGCGCGCTGACAGCCCGCTCTCTTACCGGCCTCCCCGGGGAGCCGCCAGTTCCCTCCGGGTCCCGGGAGCCGCCGCCACAGCAACAGGAAACGCCCCGGTGTCCCGGAAGGAAAAGCGGGATATGGAGGGTGCGCCTGCGCGGGCGGCACGGCCGGGGAGGGTCCGGGCCCCTCGGGGAAGGCGAGGGGGCACCCACAGACCGACCCTTCCCCTCGGGGCGGGCATATGGGCACCCGCAGACCGAGCCTTCCCCTCGGGGCGGGCATATGGGCACCCGCAGACCGAGCCTTCCCCTCGGGGCGGGCATATGGGCACCCGCAGACCGAGCCTTCCCCTCGGGGCGGGCACGACCACCGCGAGCCCGCGCCTTGCCCTCGGGTAGGGCATATGGGCGCCCACAGACCGAGCCTTCCCCTCGGGGAGGGCATATGGGCGCCCACAGACCGAGCCTTCCCCTCGGGGAGGGCATATGGGCACCCACAGACCGAGCCTTCCCTCAGGGACCTTCTCCGACCCGCGTTCCCCTCACGGAGGACACTTGGACCTTCCCCGACCCGCTCTTTCCCTCACGGAGGGCACACGGACTTTCCCCGACCCGCGTTCCCCTCACGGAGGACACTTGGACCTTCCCCGACCCGCGCTTTCCCTCGGGGAGGGCACACACAACCCACGTTTCCCCTCACGGAGGGCACGACCACTCCAGACCATTATTTTCCCTCAGGGAGGGCACACGAACCCTCCCTGCCCCACGTTCCTCTCACGGAGGGCACACGGGTACGCATAACTCGCGCTTTCCTTTCAAGGAGGGCACCTGGATCTTCCCCGTCCTGCGTTTCCGCTCAGGGAGGGCACGACCACCGCAGACCATTCTTTTCCCTGAGGAAGGGCACATGGATCTTCCCCGACCTGCGCTTTCCCTCGGGGAGGGCACACACAGCCCGCACTTTCCCCTCACGGAGGGCACACGGACCCTCCCTGACCCACGTTCCCCTCACGGAGGGCACACGGGCACACACAGGCCGCGCTTTCCCCTCAATGAGGGCACATGGACTTTCCCGGGTCTGCGTTTCCCCTCAGGTAGGGCACGACCACCCTAGACCATTCTTTTCCCTCAGGGAGGGCGCATGGGTCTTCCCTGACCCTTGTTTTCCCTCAGGGAGGGCACACGGGCACACACAGGCCGCGCTTTCCTCTCAGGGAGGGCACATGGATCTTCCCGGGTCCGCGTTTCCCCTCAGGGAGGGCACGACCACCCTAGACCATTCTTTTCCCTCAGGGAGGGCGCATGGGGCTTCCCTGACCCTTGTTTTCCCTCAGGGAGGGCGCATGGGGCTTCCCTGACCCTTGTTTTCCCTCAGGGAGGGCGCATGGGGCTTCCCTGACCCTTGTTTTCCCTCAGGGAGGGCACATGGACTTTCCCCGACCTGCGTTTCCCCTCAGGGAGGGCACGACCACCCCAGACCGTGCTTTTCCCTCACAGAGAGCACATGGACCTTCCCCGACCTTTGTTTTCTCTCATGGAGGGCACACGGGCACACACAGCCCGCGCTTTCCCCTTACGAGGGCACGACCACCCTGAGTCCCTGCTTTCCCCTCAGGGAGGACAAATGGCTGCCCCCAGCCTGCGCCTTCCCTGAGAGAGGGCACATTGCCCCCAACCCTCGCTTTCCCCTCAGGGAGGACATGAGCAACCCAACAGTGGTCTTCTTCCTCAGGGAGGGCAAGCGGGCACCCACTGCCTGTGCTTTCCCCTCAGGGAGGGCTCATGGTCCCCCATAATCCGCTCCTTCCCTCAGGGAAGGCATGACCACCCCAGCCTGTGTTTTTCCCTCGTGAAGGGCTCATGGCTGCACTTTGCCCACACCTTCCCTGAGGGAGGGCACACTGGCCTCCTTAACCCACACTTTCCCCTCAGGGAGGACATGAGCACCCTGACCGTGCTCTTCTTCCTCAGGGAGGGCACACAGCCACCCTGAGCCCGTGCTTTTTCCTCATGGAGGGCACCCAACCACCCTGAGCTCATGCTTGTTCCTCATGGAGGGCACACAGCCACCCATGGCCTGCTCCATCCCCTCAAGGAGGGCACACAGCCACCCATGGCCCGCTCCATCCCCTCAAGAAGGGCACACAGCCACCCATGGCCCGCTCCATCCCCTCATGGAGAGCACACAGCCACCCATGGCCTGCTCCATCCCCTCAAGGAGGGCACACAGCCACCCATGGGCCGCTCCATCCCCTCATGGAGAGCACACAGCCACCCATGGCCCGTTCCATCTCCTCAAGGAGGGCACACAGCCACCCATGGCCCGCTCCATCCCCTCAAGGAGGGCACATGGCTCCCCATAGCCTGTGCCTTCCTTCAGGGAGGGCACACAGTGTGCCCCCCAGCCCACACCTGCCCCTCAGTGAGGGCACAACCACCCCAAACCACGTTTTCCCTCAGGGTGGGCACAAATACTCAGTGCCCACCACTTGCCCCCCAAGGAGGACACCTGACCCCCCTCAGCCCCCGTTTCCCCTCAGGGAGGGCACAAATACTCAGTACCCACCACTTGCCCCCCAAGGAGGACACCTGACCCCCCTCAGCCCCCGTTTCCCCTCAGGGAGGGCACAAATACTCAGTACCCACCACTTGCCCCCCAAGGAGGACACATGGCCACCCTCAGCCCACGCCTCCCCTCAGGGAGGGCACAAATACTCAGTGCCCACCACTTGTCCCACAAGGAGGACACATGGCCACTCTCAGCCCCCGTTTCCCCTCAGGGAGGGCACAAATACTCAGTGCCCACCACTTGTCCCACAAGGAGGACACATGGCCACCCTCAGCCCCCGTTTCCCCTCAGGGAGGGCACAAATACTCAGTGCCCACCACTTGTCCCACAAGGAGGACACATGGCCACCCTCAGCCCATGCCTCCCCTCAGGGAGGGCACAGCCACCTCCAGCCCACGCTTCTTCTGCAGGGAGGGCCTGTGGTTCACCCCAGCAAGGCACAGAGACCAAAGAGCATCCCTCAGTGCCACCTTTAACAGGGTACCTCATGTGTGTGTGCAGCACTCGGCGCTTGTAATACACAATTCCTTATTGACAGCCTGGTGGGATTTGCCATCCCAACACACTGAGGTGTTTACGGACGCGCTGCCAAGGCAAGGCTGGGTCCCCGGTGGGTTGGCAGGTGCTGGCTGCCCTACCCACCCTCAACAGTGAGCGCCTGCCCAGGCCTTTGCCTGCGACCCCTGCACAGACAGACAGCACGAGCCAAGGGGAATTATCTTCACTATCACCAGATCCGTGCCCTGACTTGTAGAACCAAACTGCCTGCTGGAAAATCCCCCTTTTCCATGACACCACAACAGTTTTTAGCACTAGCATCAGTTCTGAGTACTCGGTGCAGGGAGGAAAACTGGGGATTGCTCACGACCCAACCTGATTTCACTCTGAGGAATTACACTGATCTAAAGTATGTCATATTTTAAGTCACGCATATCCAAGTTGCCTGTTGAGCTTGAAAACACAACACACACAATTACAAAACAAACTTCCCTCTGAAAATCCACCCTGCAGATTTCCCGTGCTGCTTTGAAAGAACCTGCCACCATTCGGGCTGCAAATGTGCTGTAATCCTGCCACGGGACCAATAAGGTCTCTGGTTTCCACACTGCCACCTGTTTAATCGATTTTATTTTTCACTTCATCTCATAGTTGCAAGCTTTTCCAAAATGTTCCCTTTTGTTCTGCTTCTCCACAGGACTGAGTACAATGAGGTCCCATTTGTTTATTGGGGCCTGTCAGCACTACAGGGAAAGAATCATTAAATAAAGCAGTTTGGGGGTAAACAGCTGGCTGTCACTTGGTGACTGAGTAATCCTTAGGCACTTCAAACTTGGTGCTTCGCTGTATTATGAAAGTAAAGCATTGCAGATTGCCCAAGTGCAGCTGTCACGGAGAGAACGTGCTGTGCTGGTGCGGCTGCCTCGGGGCATCGCTGCAAAATCAGTGCAAAATCTGGCACCGCAGCCAGCTCAAAGACTCCGTAGCTCAGAGCTAAGGGTTGGATTGCAACGAAGAGCAGAGCACCAGCTGTCTAATCCTGTGTAATTCTGTGATAACTAACAGTTTCTTGCTGATTGTGTCGCAGGTAGATTACTGACCAGCAGCCTTGTGTATTTGTCAGCTCGAGTGTACAAGGTTTTATCAGGGAATGGAAGGGGCAGCACTTGGAGATGTTCCAAATGAAGGCAGTACCGCCCAGATATGAAAAGAAAGTGAAAAGCAGAAAAGGAGAAGCACTGGGAATAGGATGTACTTTGGTTTCTTTTTCTAAAACCTCTTGGGCTGGGGGAACCAGCTCTGTGTCAGCAAACTCATGGCTCTGTCAGTGTTTCCTCTGCAACCAGCGCTGCAGCCGCTTCCACATTTGCTTCAGATCCTGCTCCATTGGCTCATAACCACCTTTACCACAGCCTGACACAGCTGCTTTGGTTTTGCCTCTGTTTGTTTGGAATCCTGTCAGTAATCATTTATTCCAAGTGGGACTCCCAGTCCATTTATCACTGTCGTCATGTTACAGCAGCCAAACCTCCTTTTCCTCCTCAAAATAGAAGCTTTTTGGCGGCTGTGCCTCTCTCCGGAAATGCAAAGTTACAGATTGTCTGCTGCTTTTCAGATTTCTCAGGACGTTGTGTGGGCTATGAGCAGAAATTTTAGGATAGAAAAATCAAGTAATTCCTCCTTATCATGAGCCAAAACTGTCTTCCCATTTTAGCCTATTGGTGCTGCCCTGGGCATCCTAAAAGCAAAACTGTGCAGGCATAAGTACCAAGCGAGAGGTGAATTTCACACTGAATTTCAAGTCCAAACCAAAAACTATCCTGGCCTTTCCTTGGCCGTGGGTGGAGGATGTTTGCCTGACAAGCTGCACAGTCCCATGTCCTCTCACTTACCCATTGTGAGAAAGGCGATGTTTCCCCAAAGCTCTTTCACAACACTCCTTAAACAAGCCCTGGCAACCAGTTGTTACAACAATCTGTTAGAGATCAGCCAGTGCACTGAAGCAGCCAGCAAGGGTCAGCCTAGGACAGTCCAGCACAGCCTGCATTGTTCAGGAAGATTCATTAAATCGAGCACCTTCTCTTAAAGGAGAGGAGTTTGCCTGAAGCCTGACAAACTTTGGTTGCAGCTATAGGTTTGATTTTGAAGGAGATGTTTGATCTGACCCTGCTAAGGGGCCCAGGCTCTGCCTTTGCTATAAAGTAACAGAGGTGTGACTGCGAACTAAAAAAATGTGGAAGACCCGCCTCTACCCCGGTGCTCAGGCTCAGGTCACCAGGAGGGAAGCAATCCTCCTTCCATCTGTATTCAACAGCATATCCCTGGCTCGCCTCCATGGCGCAGCCTGCTTGGAGAGCTCTCCTCCTGTCAGGGCTTTCCTGGGACTCATCTAACTCTTGTTGCATAAACTCTGGAAGCATGTTTATAGGAGAGGATTAATTTCAGCACAGAACCTTCTCCACTCTTGACAGAAGAGGCTCAGAAGGAGCTTTCTCATTTCCAGGTGAACAATAAACCCAGAGACTCTCAGCTCAAAGTTTACGTAATGGCAGTTTGGGTGGCCACTGTTGTAGAGATCCCAGTGCCTGCAATCATTCCTCTTTGTTTTCCATCCCTGCCGGGCTCCTACCAGCACATCTGTGAGCTGCAGAGACTCTCCTGTGCCCACACTCTTGACACACAGCACAACCTCCTTCCCTCCATCCCTGGGAGACTCTGTGCCACGTGATGTAAGGATAGATGGGAGGAATCAGGTGAGAGAGGGAAACAAGACACCCTGTACCAGGCTACCCGGGCTGCCTTACCTTCTTCACAGCTCACATGCACATTTCTAGCAGAGCAATGGTCCTTTGTTGTGAATTAAAAGCGGAATTCCTCCTGCTGGTACTGTCTCTGATAAGAAGAGCTCTCACTCCTCTAGTTCATCACAGCCATGGAAGCCACCAGACTTTTTGTGTCTACTGGACAGTGAAAACAGCTCAGACTTCCTAATCATTCCTCCATCCTTCCTCTCTCTGCCTTCGTCTCATCCCATTCTTTAACCACCGTTTTTTCTTGTGTTTTCCACGAGCCCATTTTGCCTTGTACCACGTGGTGGTGCTGCAGTTAAAAATACCACGGAGACAACATCAACAGCAGCACCTGACCAGCAAAGGACCCAGGGCTGGCTGAGGGCCAGGGCGTGGAGATGGTGAAATGTGAGTTCATGACGAGAAAACAAGAGCAGCAGCCAAATCTCCTCAGGTCCTAGCAGCAACTACAGCTCAGCCTGAGCCCTGACAGAGCAGCTCACACTTCTGAAAAGTAGACCTGCTCCTTTTTTTGCTCCTCGTGGCCCTGGAGCTCTATCAGGGACTACTCAGGAGACCACACACTGCTCTGAGCTGCAACAACAGGAGCCGGTGATATCAGCTACCAGCTCAGAGGCAGCTTGCAAAGGTTTCAGCCCAGCATCATCCAAATATAGGCACTCTCAGGCTGTCACACAACAAGCCCTAGCCCAGATCTCACCACAGACAGGCCATTAATTTTAATGACCATCTCCAAACCCTGCCTGATTGTTCAGCCTCAGTTGAAGCAGAGGAAACACAATAAAACAAGCTCTGCTGTCCTGGTGCCATGTCAGCCTGGACAGTTCATCCCTGTGCAGCTGAGTGCCAAAGGAGATGTCACAGAGCACCAAACACAAACCAGCTTCTCAGCCACCTTGGAGTTTTTCTCCTGAGTGTTAGCAAGACGGAACACAGATCCCTCACGGAAGGGCTGAGAAACAAGGTAAAAGCTACTATAACTCTTGCCCAATTCCCACACATTTATGATGGATAACAACATGCTGAGCCACACTCCCATTTCGGCAGCTACCTCCAACTCCAGACCACAGGCCTCAATAGCAGTTGTTGAGGGAGAATCACTCACACTAACAACAGCCTCAGCATTCCCAAGGTCATGCTTGGAGCATGGCTCCAAGCTCTTGCTGCACTGGGACTGTCTGTATCCTCTCAGGTTAAGGTATTTTTGTAAAGCAAACGGAGCCTCTGCTGGGAGGTTCCTCAAACAGGAATGACGGGACACAACTCTGCCTACTCCCATAGTATTTAGGCTCTCTGTAAATATCCACAAAACTCTTGTTCAGCTCCCTGCTTCCTATTTTTTGCTGTGATGCCTGAAAAATGAAACTAATAACCAGGTCTGTGCCCCTTTTCAATTTCCCTCCAGCAGCCCTGAAGGGAAAGTACACTTCTCACCACACATGTCCGAGCTCAGCCAGTCCTCTTATGCCCCAGGAAGGTTTTACTGACCTTATGAGCCTCTGAGAGACCCTCACTGGAGAGCGAGCATTGCTTGAGGGTACAGCGTGGAGAAAGAGAGCAATCCGATAAATTTCAGAAAAATTTCTCTGCCCACAGACAATCCCATGGGAATTATAATGTTCTTCAGTACCCTGAGGACCTGCCCCAAAGAGGAGGGACAGGGTTTGTCAGCCAAAGCCATGCCACAGGGCATGCAGTGGGAGCACGCGCAGGCACCACTCAGAGCTGTAAAGCAACAATCTCATGCATGCAGGTCCTGGGAGGCAATGTTTAACTTTTGTGTTAGGTAATAAAGTTTTGGATGCACTAGAAATCCCTGTGCCCATGCATAGGGCAGATGCTGAGCTGAAACACCACTACAGCTGTGAAAAACAGCCTGAAATATCCAGCTGCACTAAGGCAGTTGGGATATTTGTTCAGGCAAAACAGAACTTCATGGAAAAAGAGAATTAGTAAAGGAGAAGTTGATCTAGAACCCTCCTTGGGGGAAAGGGGCAGGAAATGGTCAATTGGCCAAAGACAATGAGGGTAAACTATTGCCAGGCAGGATTTAGAGATCATTTAAACATTTGGAGAAATGACCAAGCCAGGCCAAGCAGGGTGGTGGGGTAGAGCTGAGCCAGGCAGAGAAGTGAAGCAATCCAGGAGGCTGGTTTTGGCAATCCAGAAGGCTGGTTTAAGGAATCCAGAAGGCTGGTTTAGGTGGGCAAGGGGGCACGCTGGGCAGGAGGAGAGGCGGGAGCAGAGGCTGGGACGGAGCCAGGCAGTGACAGCCATACTCACTCAGGCACTGCAGACCACTTTTATTCACAAGAGGTTTGGCACAGAGTGAGCAGCTGGTGCAACTGGAGAAAACCCCTGGCACAAGCTGGTGCCCATTGATCTCTTTCCACCTCTCTTTTGGCTCCTTTGTCTCTTTCTCCTTCTCTCTCTCCTTTGGCTGGTCTTTGCCCTTACCCTGGAAGGAGAGAAAACACAGCTCGTCACAGGCCTTCACTGCCCACACCTTCCTTTCCCCACTGGTACAAAGGAGTGTGCAGGGAGCTGGTGGGCTCAGGCACAATGGGAAGGCAGTGCTTTTCCCAAATACCTTCCCGAGGCTTGGGCAAGTCCCTCTAGTCTAGGTCTGTGATAAAGGGTGTGATAAAGGGCAGGACACAGCACTTGGCTGTGTCTCCACAGGCTCCTCCCTGCCACAGAGGGTGACCCAGGCAGTCACCCGGCCAAGGCACTCCTCGGGCTCTGCACGGGTGCCAAGGCAGCACAGGAGCATCCAGAACACCTCCTGGACCAAGGTGGGCTGGACGTCCCGAGCACTACTTCAGGGGTCACAGTGCAGCTGCTGACCAATACAGCCATCCAAAAGCAATCCAACTGACTGCTCTCTGGGGTCAGATCCCCTTTCCTACTTGAAGAATTTAACAATTCCTTCCACAAATTCAGCGTCTCTCCCTTACCTTATCCTTTTGCCAGGATCCGGTAACGCGGCTCCGCAGGGAGCTCAGACGTCGCATCACCTTCGTGCCTTTCTCAGCTTTATCGCTCTTTCCACTGTCCTCATTTCTGAAAAGAACAAAAACATCTTAACGAAGGGGATGTTCACTGACCAAGCCCAGCTCAGCGAGATCACTGATGAGGTTCATTAAAGCATTACTTTAGAACTCTAAGTCTGAGCTTTCCGTATCCTGGAGGATCTGGTTTGGCATCAGCCATGTCATTTATTAATGAGACACTTGCAAATAAGGAGCTGAACTTTCAAACTATGTGTGCGAGTTCTGTCTGTGTCTGTGGTTTTGTTCAGAGCCCCAGTCCTGGCTAAGCCCCTGCAATACCACTGTTCTGCATGCAGGGTTAGCAGGGCAGTAGGGCTTAGCTGGAGGGGGGCTTGAAATCAGTCTTCTCTGGGAACATGAAGTGTGTGGGTTACCCCCTGTCTCACTTACTCGTTAGACAGGAACTCAAACCAAGTGAGGTTCTGCTGGGAGGAATCGCTGCCTTCTTGCACACAAGCTCTCTGGTTCGCCCTGGGCAGGGAAAAGGCATCAGACACACAGCAAAAAACAAGAGCAGAACTTCTGGGTCAGCAGAAAGTCTCTTCTTTGGAGATGGGGCAGGAACACGTTTAGTTACAGAAGAGGCACGTAAATGCCCCTTGTCCTTGCCACTCTACCCTAGTGTCACTGGAAGGAATCAAGGATTCAGGTACCCTGGGGATTTGCCCCTTAAGGGACCAAGTGTCCTTTGCCAGGTGGGTCCTGTGGCCTTCCCACCACATCCCTCTCCCAGACACACTTACCCATGGTAATGTTTCAGCTCCTGAAGTACCTTTTGGACATTTAACCTACCAGGGGTGGGGAAAAAAAAGTGAGGGATTAGAAAATGTCCTTGCACAGACATTCTGCATCCCACAAAACCTCAGGCCCTTATCTGGGCCCAACTGCTCAGCTGTGCCCCGACAAGGGAGCAGGATCAACTTTGCTGTTGCCTCCCCAGTAGCTCCGATACACCCAAGAATCTCCTTCTTCCCAAAACAGCCAGGACTGACAATACCTACACGTGGTCTGGGGACACGTGATCCTTCTCCAGCACCTCCAGAGCAGGTGGTTCAACACCTGGAACACAAAATGCTCTCAGCAGGGAACCTGCTGTGCTTTTGTAGAACACCACATTGCAAGACATGCAACTGGACCCTGTTAATCTTGCTGGGGTCCCACTCTGCCTTTACTGGGGAGGAAGAAATTCTGGGAGCAACATGGAAGAGGCTACTCTGCATTTCTGTGAGGGAGGTGAAGGCTGCATCACTTTCCTGTGTTAGCCCTCCCCTCTCCAGTCTGTATTACATTAACTGCAGAGGATCCTGCTTGCAGCCCAGGGGTAGGAGCTGATCCCACCCCAGAGACCCTCCCCAAGTGCTCCTCCACTTCCCAGGCTCTTAAGTCTCTACATTAGCTCTGGGCCAGTGCTCACAAATGGGCCTTGTGTGAGTAGGGAGTGACCCACACACTGGCCACAGAGGGGTTATGTGGCATGGCTGGGCTTAGACTTCACTGTTAGCCAGGGCCAGACTCAAAGTTAGCTTGGCTTTGTATTTCAGCAGCTCCTGGGACCATGTAGAAGAGAAAGCAGGGGATGTCCAGGCTTGCAAAGGCTACAGCTCCAGCTTTTTAACTTCTTAATCACACATTGAACTCATTTAATGCCGTAGATAAAGTCTATACCAACCTTCTACAACTGGAAAAGATGTGTTGAAGCTGCAAGGTATCTGAGGGGAGGCAACGGTCTCACAGGCTGATGGGACAGACCTGGACCTCAGTCTCTTCCCACTGCTGGCACATTCCTGGAGAAGTGAAAAATCATGGACATCTTTGGTGCTTTATGCACCGAGGGAGCCTCCATCACAGCTGATTCCTCACCCCTTCCCTCTTGTTCTGTCAGGGTTATGATGCAGGACACCATTGGGCCCAGCTGTCTTTTGGCTCAGGTCTGGGCTCCAGGGAGGCTGGAGCAAGGGATACTTGTGGCTGAAACCTTCTTAGGCACTTCTTACTTTCACAAGACATGTAGCAATTGTCCTTTTAATATTAATTGAATCCAAACTTATTCCCCAGAGGAAAGCAATGTGTAAGGGGAGTGACACCCCTGCCTTCAACTGTTAAATGATTACAGAGAAGATGGAGCCAGACTCTTCTTAGAGGTGCACAGTGACAGGTCAAGAGGCAACAGGCACAGGCTGCAGCAAGGGCAATTCCAGCTAGATCTAAGGGAAAAGAGGGCTGTACTTCAGCCTGCTCCCAGGGCCTTTTTCCTCCAAGACAGGGCAGTTTGTCCCAAAGCAGAGAAGGCTCATCCTTGCTGAGATTCCTGCAGACCTCTTGGCACACCTGGTTCCGTGCTGGCACTGAAGGAGCCCAGCCTGCAGCTGCCACCTGTGTGTGCTGCCTTGTGGACCCCCAGCTTGCCCTGCTGCCCACGTGCCCATCCCTACTCACCACCTCCTGCCCGCCAGGGCTGACCACGAGCTTGGGGTGCAGTGGCTCTATCTCCACTTTGATCACTGTGCCAGCCCTGCTCCAGGCTCCCAGTCCCCCTCTTGGTAGCTGAAGGGAAACGTGAGGCTGTGGGCAGGAATGGATCCTCTTCTCCACATCCTCCTGCTCTGGGTCACTACCCATCTCTGTGACATCCAGGCTGAACCTGATCAGGGGAGAGGAACAAGCCAGTTTAGCAGATCTGTCCTACTGTGCCAGGCATGGCACAACCCCTGCAACATCCTTGGGTCGATGGTCCTAAAGAGCTCGTGCCACTGGGGCAAGGAGGCTCCCCACAGCAGGCACATGGGAAGGGAAATGCCAGGAGGCATCAGCCTGGACATCAAGTCCCCAGCCTGTTAAAAACAGCTTCTGTGGCTGCCACCAGAGAGTCCCTCAGCTCCTTGGTCACCCGGGGTGTTTAGTGCTGGATGGCTCACACTCATCTCTTAGCAACCCCTGAGACTGTGCAGCCACCCAGGCTGCAGCCTGTCCTGCCTGCCCGAGAGCTGCTGGCCCATCAGCTGCCCCACCAGGAAAGTCCCTCTGGATGTTTAGAAGTGGCAGATGATGTTGTTTATCACATCACCACTGTGGCATCGTGTCGTAAATACTGCTTCCACCAGGGCCCAGCTTTGAGGAAACAAAAAGAAATTATTTCCTGGGAAATGAGGGGTGGGCCAGCTCCCTCAGTGCCCCCCAGTGTCCTGCACACCAAGTGCTGTTGCAGTGCCAACAGCACGGGAGCAAAATGATGGATAGAACTCAGTGGAAAATCTGAGTCTCTGCATGGGTTCTGTCTGCAGATCACTGTCACCTCATTCCTGCTGCCACAGGCAGGCCTCAGGAAGCATTTGCTTAGGGAACAGTGGGGTGTATTCCCCTTCGCTGGCCTCATGCTCACACATGCTTCATCACCCAGCCTGGGGACAAGCATGTCCCTGACACAGCTGCTCCCTCCTGCTGGTCCTCATGTGCCTCTTACAGCATAAACTGTGAATGATCCACAGCGCATGGGACAACAATAGGGCTGAGAACCAACGTCTGAGTATGATAAAGACCTGCCAAGATTTCAGGCTGAGATAATTTTAGGGTACCGTATAAGGAGGAGAGACAAAAATAGTCTTTGCGGGCTCGCACCTAAATCCCAGTCAGCTGGGAGATCAATACGTTTGTCAGCAGGGAAAGCATTCGTGTAGGAACCTGGAGCTCGGGGCATTCATGTGGCAGGGGCAGAGGATGGCAGGAATGCCAGGCCTGACTCTGCTCTCAGAGCTCAGCATCGTGCTATGGAACACACCCTCCTCTGGAGCCACCAGGAGGGCAGAGGGCTGGAAGGCACCGTGGTGACCGCAGACACAGGGCCCACCAAGCCAACCCACAGGCGAGAAGAAAAAGGGTTTGACAGAGCTCTCTTAATCCCTCTGTGATGGGAAAAAGTCCCATTTGAACCAGAGGATGGAGATCACTGGGGCAACTGATGATGTTCAAGGTTCCCTCCAGACAGACATGAGTTCTCCCCAGATGAGAGGTCCTCATCCTGGCCTCAAGACCAGGAAAAGATGGTCTTCCTACTGCCAAAGAGACATTAAATCCTCTTACTGCTCTAGCATCTGCTCCTCTCCATCCCACCCAACATGAGCAGTGGGCGTCCAGATGCTCTGGCAGACGCTGACAAGTGAGGGAGACCACCCAGGAGCAGCTCCAGCCTCACCCACCATCACTGCACTGTGTATTTCCAGTATCAGACATCAAACACCACTCACAGCCCTGCCGTACCTGCGCTTGCAGTCCACGGGTGACAAAGGGCTCTCCCAGCTGTGCCTCCGGGAGGTGGACATGGATCTCACCAGCGTGGGGAAGGAATCCCGGGCTTCCTGCAGGTCTAGCTCCTTGTCTGCCTCTGCAGAGCCCTCGGGAGTGCTGGTCCCGTCCCCTGGCACCGCAGCACAGGAGCACACTTTGTTCAGAAAGCGGCAGTCGGCCTCGCCGTAACGCACCGGGCAGGAAACGGGGTTGGAGAAAGCAACATCCACAGTCAGTTTGCTCAGAGCTCCTGCTCTCTGTTCCAATAAGCAAAGAGCAGGCACAGCCTGGGATCCTTCTTGTGGCTGTGCTGCTGTCTCTGGAGCTGTTTGGGCAATTGGCAGGCTCAGGAGTCCCAGGTCTTTGTAATACTCTGTGCCATGGAGAGCAGAGTCCGAGAGGAGATCCTCCGTGCTGCTGTGCAAGTCCACTGCTGGCACATCCAGCTCTGTGGAAGATGAATCCTCCTGCAAAGGCAGCACAAATCCCACCTGAGAGCCTTGCAAGGGGACGCCTCCCATGCAGAGCTCAGGGTGCAGAGCAGGGCCAGACTTGCGGGTGGGTTTCTCAAACCAGACTTTCTAACAGCAGCCCTCTCCTACTGCCCCTCAAAGCCAGGCCTGCCCCAGCTCCACCACCTCAGGGTCCCTCTGGGCCTTATTCCCTTCAAGACCAATACAAAGTTTATAAGTATGATTTTTCCCAGCAGCACAAACAATATAACCTTGTATTTCTTGACAGCCTGGATAAGTACCCCCTTCCCCATTCTTACTCAGCCACAAACCCCTCTGGACACGGAGCTGATCACCCAGTTTGCTGACCCTGGCTCCTGCCTCATGGATTACAGAAGGAAAGAGGCCACTTGCCTTGCCTTCAGCCATGCTGGTGCAGAAAGGGTCATCCTCAGCAATCAGGGATGGGAGGAAGCTTTTGGGGGTGGGATACTCCAAAGCAGGGCTGTGGTGCTGAGTGAACTCCCGTAAGCATGGCTTGCAGTCAGACCCTGCAAGACAGAGGAGGTCAGAGCAGGTACCAGAGGCTGGGAGGGATGGAAAATCAGCTGCACCGGTGACATCAGGCAGCGCTGGAACGCTCCAGGAGGCCCTCTGCTCCCTCTCGCCTTGCAGACAGGCAGTGCCAGGCAATCTGCAGACCTCAGGAGCCTTGATCCTGTGGGAACCTGCTGCAGGGATTCCCTGGCAGCAGAAGTCTCATCCCTCGACCTGTACCACATTGCAAGGGCAGAGACCAGGCTTGCACCCACCCAGCCAGACCCTTGGAGGATGTCCTGTGCTGCAGAAGCTGTTTCCACGGTAAACGAAGAGTTAAGCACATTTTGATTTATTGACATTACGGACCTTTAAAACAGAAATCTAGGAATAAAAATGCTGGCAGAGATTTTATTTTCATCCTTGAGGAATAAAGGTTGCCACTGAGAGGCAAATTGGAGGCACGTTAGAGACCAGAGACAGCGCCGAGTATGCAGAGCAATAGCGGGAGCACGGAATTCCTGGTGCCACTCACTCCTGTGGATTCTCCCCACGAAGGAGTGTGATCCTGAGTGTGTGCACACCATCTGATAACCCACTGAGAAACAAAAACAAGGCCTGGATGTGTTTCATGGTACAATAGATCTTCCAGCTGAGTGAAGCACATTCCGATGGAGCGAGACACACTGTAAACCTCAGCCACAGCCTCTGAACCCTTGCATGACTCACGGAGGCCTTTTTGGTCCTTGGAGATACACACAGCTGAGGCAGAGGGAGAACAGCCAGGCTGTTGGCTGAAGAACCATGGTGGACCTCTGAAGATGCAGAGAACAGCAAGAGACTGCAACTGGCCATAGCTATCCAGTGGGAAAAAATAGCAGGAAACTGCTAGAATCCCCTCACACTCCGGGAAAGCCAAGTATAAAAACATTAATGGGAGGAAGACATTAAGAAACACACTCTTGGAAAACTTGCATCCTGCTGTGGGCTATAAAGCTCCACAATTCAGCCAGGAATTGTGTGGTGCCAACTTAAAAAAAGGGAGCAAACGTGAGGGATAGTTTGGAAGTTTGTTCCTTGGATCTCACTGTGTGCTGCAGATGCCAGATTTTCTGTTTTAAGGAGCGTTTGGTGTGTTTAAATGTCTGTGGTGGTTTCAAGTGAGGGACTATAAATAATATAGAAAGAAAACACTCTGTGAAGGCCCTATTTTAATTAAGGGCTTTCTAGCTATAAGAGCAGGGAAAATTTGAAGCAGGCTTTCTAGCAAGGTTGTAGAATTTACTTCATGAGACATTTATAATGAATAGACAAATTCTTGCCCGGGATGTCCCTGAGCCTTCACTGCAAATGGTAGAGGTTTAGTAAGTTACTGAACATCAGCTTTCCCTTTCCTTGGATGCATCTAGATTCAACTTGGATTAAAACCCAGCATTTTGAAGTGAATCCTCCTTTGAACCAGCACAGGTTTTGGCACGAGCTTGTAGGAAACTGCACCTAAAACTATCAGCAGGCAGGAAAAGCCACTGAATCCAAACAGGCTGGGATGGAGGCTGGGGTAGAATGGACCCAAGGGAAGCAACCAGGAGGTGGGGAGGGTCCCAAGGGGACCAGGACCCTCAAACATGTACAAGGAGGGAAGAAAAAGGAGGTTCCCTGCTCTTGCCATCCCTTCAGCAGCGAACTGCCCGCAGGGAAAGCAGCAAAGCCCCGGGAGGAGCAGGAATGTGGCTGCTGGGGCTGACGAGGGCTGTGGCCTGACAGAGGCCAGAGCCTTGGCCTGCAGGTTTAGCTAAAACAAAGAGTTTTTCTTCCCAGTCAAGGTCCGGCCGTCCCGCCAAGGCTACTCTGGGCTCGCACCGGGCTCCGTGCGGCTCTAAAGTGGATCCCTGGAACAGAGTCAGCTCCTCGGAGGCCTGGAAAGTATTCCCTGTGCTCTGCCTGTGCCACGCAGGGCTCAGGATTTGGCCAAGGCATGGGCTGCAGTCAACGGAGCCCCTCCAGACCCACCAACTCGGAGGACTTAAATCCTCCTCGGAGGCTTCAGGCAGTCGGTTCAACACGCGATAAATCAGCTCCAGGAGCCCGGTGGCCGCGAGGCAGCGGCACACGGCGCACGGGCTGCAGCCATGGGGAGACCATTTTAGGCAATGTGTGAGCACCAGCCAGGGCAATTCCAGGCTCCCACATCTCAGTTGGTGCTGGGCTGGCACCGGGAACAGAGCTGAGCTGTGTGGGCGCTTGGGCGAGGGAGTGATGGAGGGGCTCATGGGGAAAAACATCTCCGGGCGTCAGGCTGTGAGATGATGATGAGCAAGGAAGGAGCAGCGTGGAGCATGCATGGCAGGGAGGTGGGTCTAGGGGGCTGGGAACATCCCTGTGTCCACCATCAAGGTGGTCACCTGTGTATCAGCCAGTGTGGCCAACTCTGGAGGCCATCGTCTCCTGGACCATGCGCTCAAGGCTGCTTGGGAGGATCCATGTCCAGCACAGTGATAAGGGGTTGGGGAATCTCGGCCCCCCAGGCACTGGCAGACAGCAGCAGTCACCTTTCCTCAGCTGAACATGGAGATGGGATGACAAAATGACACATTCAAGAACAAATGCTGTTTGCTTTAGGAGAACATTAAGCAGATTAGGTACTGCAGTTGCTTACTTTGCCTCTGGCCGGGAACCATAAAAGGTTATTGCAGCAGGGAACAGCCTCTTCAGAGGAATTCCCAGGGCAGAGCTGGGCAGGAAGCATTGCTGGCTGGGTCGGGGTGGTCCCTGCACTTTGCCAGAGCTTCCCATGACAACCCTGGGCTGCTGCGTGGGGAAGAAGGAAGCTGTGACAGGTGTCCACTGCATGTGACAGTCTGGGACAGTCTCGGGGGTTTTGGTGCTGTGGGAACAGTGGGATCAGCTGACTGAGCTGTGCTGGCTCAGGGCACAAGGTTCTGTGCAAAGGACTGCGAGCCCAACAGAGACTTTAATAACTGCAACTCAGAGCTACACTCAAACCCTCCCTCCTGCAACCACGTCTGCCGATTTCCCTTGGATGGGATGGTCACTGGAGGTGCACCCACCAGTGTCACAGCAGGTGACAGCACCAGAGCAGCCAGCACTGCAGTGAGCTCTGCCAGCACTGCCCTGTCCTCACCTGCCCTGAGGCTCGGTGTAGGATGTGGCAGGTCCCCAAGTGACCCTGGAGCCAGGCTGGTGCTGGCAGGGAACACGTCAGAGGAAACAGGGATGTGAGCTCTCCCCACGCCAGTCACATCCTCCGACATCAAACACTGCCTGCGTTCCCAGCAGGGAAAGGCCACACCAAATGCGTTGGGACAAAGACAGTTCTGCTACGTGAAACAACCCCAGGAGGAAGGAAAGGCAAGAATGTCTGGGCATTTCCCAGAAGTTGGGTTAGAGACTGTTGGGAAACCACGGAACATCATGGACAAGGAATAAAAATTATTCCATCACAGGCAAGAAGCAAAAGTGACTCCGTCTCCCACTGCCCCTGCCCTGCTGACCCCACACCAGCTGCCCTTCACGTACTGTGCTGCAGGATGTCCAGAGCTACAGGGAAAAACCTCGGGAAAGCAAGTGCTGAAGTCCCTGTGGCAAAATGAGCTGAGGAGCAGCCCCTGGCCTGGTCTGGGCCCCTCACTGCCAGCGTTGGCAGCAGTGGGGATTGGCTCCTGCAGGCAGGGCAGGAGGAGGGGGAGATAAGCTGTCCCACACTGTACACACTGTACAGGGAGCTGCTGCCTTATCTCCCTGCCTGGGGCTGGGCACTGGGCACGCAGGGCACGCAGGGCAGAGAGCCAGCACTGTTCTCCACTCGCTCTCAGCTGAAAGGTCTCGGGGGGCCCAGGGGGATTTGCAGCCCCTCTGATTCCCTCTGCAGTGAGACCCCAATGTTTTGTGCCCATGGCACAAGCTCCAGCAGGATAAACTGCTCTGTGAGCACATGCTGAGGGGAGCTGATTCTACCCAGGTCCTCTCCAAAGAGCATCATGAAGTTGGTTCATTTGTTAGAGGAATGAGCCCACCTGAGCCTTTCCAATGAGGCCTTAACCACCCCAGCAGGCACGGCACTGGGGTGTCCACAGTGGGGTGTCCATCTGGGGCTTAGGGGAGCTGCTTGGGGCTCCTCACACACCAGAGCCTGCGTGATCCTGCCTCCTGCTCTGGACCAACCTTTAACTCTTCAGTTTGGATCTTGGTCTGCTGCACATTCACATCGCAAGAGAACTGAGAGGGGGTGGGGAGTAATGGAGGAGAAAGAGTGTCAGGAGCTCTAATGCCACAGGTAAAGGTACCCAAAAGCATCAGCCTGAAACAGTGTCTGCAGGCAGGGCAGCAGTGTCTGAAGGCAGGGTAGCAGTGTCTGAAGGCAGGGCAGCAGCGTCTGCAGGCAGGGCAGCAGTGTCTGCAGGCAGGGCAGCAGTGTCTGCAGGCAGGACAGCAGTGTCTGAAGGCAGGGTAGCAGTGTCTGAAGGCAGGGCAGCAGTGTCTGCAGGCAGGGCAGCAGTGTCTGCAGACAGGACAGCAGTGTCTGCAGGCAGGGCAGCAGCGTCTGAAGGCAGGGCAGCAGTGTCTGAAGGCAGGGCAGCAGTGTCTGAAGGCAGGGCAGCAGTGTCCAGCTCCTCTGGGACTGCAGATGTCAGGGCTCTCACTTCCCTCTCTCCATGTCATGGCACCACAAGCAGGACTGAGGTCAGTTCACAGCCCTCTGCCATTTCCCAGCCTTGGTGTTGGACACTGGGAAGCCCAGCCAGGGCCACCCAAATGGCCACAGCCCCAAGCTGGGCTCTGAACACAAGGGCTCTGCTCCCCAGCCCTCACTGAAGGGCCAGAGGAGTCCTTTCCCCAGCATCTGCTCAGACCCCGAGCTCTCTCCAGGCAGTGTGCAGAGACAGCTGTCTGCAAATGCTGGGATCTCCAGCTCACTGCCAGCCACGAAACAGACTTATTACTATACCAGAAGGCTGATGTTTAACCCATTCCCCAGCTCCTGAAAGCACTTATGTGCCTTGAGAAGAAGATGGAACAGAAGGAAAAGCATTAACCACCACTCACGCAGTGTCCCCTGCAGGGAGAAGGAGGGGACACCCCCAAACCAAGCTCTGCTTGGGGTCCCCAGTGTCCTTTGGTACCTGCTCAGCCCAGCACAGGCTGTCCCCCCGTCCTGCAGCAGCCCAGCTCCCGACACACAGCTCAGCCCTCCGTCCCCACACACAGGCCTTTACCTCGCTTGAAGGACCATCTCTTCTTCCAGCGCTTGGAAAACGATGGCCAGGAGTGGTTGAGCAGCGAGTCAGACATTTGGGAGCCCCGTGCCAGGCAGAGCCCCGAGCAGGAGACGCCGAGCACGGCAGAGCTCCGCGCGCTCTAAGGCAGCGCTGCAGGGCTGCAGCCCCGGGGCTGCCAAGGGGGGAGTGGAGAAGCCAAGTGTTTTGTCAGAAGTATCAGCTGATGGAAGCTGTGGCCAGAGAGAAATTCCTGGTCCCTGGCGCTCCCACCTGTGTGAGGGCTCAGTGACTTCCTACAGCTGGGCCTGTGGCCCCGCAGCACACACGGCCCTGAGCGAGCACTGCTCGAGGCTTGCAGATGGAAACAGAAAACAAGCTGTCACCACACCACAACCCACCACAACCCCCTTCCCCTCTGCCAACGCCTCCCTGCTCCGTTCTGTCAGTTCTTGGCGAATCACCACCTCCCAGGCTGTTGTGCAGGAGCAGAACCTGAACCTGGCTAGGAGTCACCTTCACCTCCGGTGCAGAGTAAGAGTTCAGACCACAGGCTTGACATTTGCACCTTTGTCCTTGATTTCAAGTGCTGTGGCAGAGCCTCTGCAAGGGAGTGCATGAGATCCCGGCCGTCTCCATCAGTGTCCTCTTGCAGCTCACAGCAAGTCCTCTGGCAAGGACCTATGCCCAAGCCCTCCTTAGGGAGGCAGGTGGGAGTGATCTCAGTTAACCCCACACTGCCCCAAGAGACCAAACTCCCCGCCCTGAGGTCTCCAAGCCCCCTGCTCCTGGCAGGCACCAGCCCCACAGCCAAGACTGGCTCCAAAGTTTGCTCTCAACACCTCCATTAGGCTGAAGAAGTCAAGTTTTACCCCAGTGCAGCTGCTGGGCTCTGGAGCCAGCCCAAACCTCCTCCCTGATGTTCACCTGACACTTGTGGCCTTCCAGGGCCCAGCCAATTTGGGAACAACCACAGGTACCTCCTGGCTTGGAGCCCAGGCTGGGCTGGGGTTGTGCAAAGGCAGGTGGCCAAAACCATTTCCCTCACCTGGCCACAAAACGTGAAGTGTCATCAGTGCAACCCTCGCCACATCCCCTCCACTTCCCTCTCCCTGATGGCTGCTGTGCCCAGCCCTGCAGTGGGCAGCTCCGAGTGGAATTTGGGGGTCTCAGGCACAGACCCCTCCTGTGCCCAGCCCAAACCCAGCCGTGGGCAGTGCCAGGGTGCCTTTGCAAACCTTCAGCTGTGGCACAGCGGCAGCAGCAGAAGCCACGAGCAGCGCCCAAAGGGTGCTCAGCCAGCCCAGCACTGCCCCAGGACCAGCCGCGGGGACACCCGGGGGGTTAAAGCCCAACCTCAAAGCTCCCTGGAAGCCCCCAGCCCATGTTGTGCCTTCAGGCCCGTGCAGGGGGGGAGACCACACAAAACCCCACACTTTTGGCTTCAGGACAAGCTGCTTCCTCACAAGGCCTTGAGGAAGGCGAGCGACAGCCCTGCTGCTGTGGGATGGAGCTGGTGCAGAGAGCGACTCACCGCCAGGGCCGGAGGCATCTCCGTGGTGGGTTCCCCGTGCCCGCCGGGCTCCGGCAGCCCCGGCTTCTCCTCCAGCTGCGGGAGCCGAGCGCGGAGCGGAGCCTCACCGGGGCAGCAGCGCCCATGAGGCTGCTTCGCTCACGAGGGCTCTTGGCTCAACCCTCTCACCGCTTCCCCTTTCTGACGGCACCAACCCACCCACCTCTCCCACGCCGCTCTTCCCACGGCAGCGGCCCCAGCGCTGCCCCCCGACGCTCCGTCCCACCCTTGGGGGGGGTTCTGCCCTTTGGGAGGTTCCAGCAGAGTCACCACCGGGGTCGTGGATCCCCCAAAAAACCCCTCAGGGGCTCTGGGAGCTGCTGAACTCGCAATGGCTGTGAGGAACAGCTATTGCCACAACAGTTTCCTGTTCCCTTCAGAGAAAAACCACTGCGTGTGGTGCGTGTTTGTGTGTGTGTGCGTGTTTGTGTGCGTGCGTGTGTGTGTGTGTGTGTATGCCACGAGAGCCTGGCACACCCAGCCCAGCCCAGGGCTCCTCGCACGGTTTGAACCTCCTGCACGGGACTCCTCTGAGCCAGTCCCTTGTCGTTGCTGTCTTGGTTTGACCCGGGGCACCAACAGAGGCCCCGAAGCCCAGCAGGTCTCAGCCTTACACTGGTGAGGTGATAACAAAGCACAGGAACGCCTGTGCTGTCCATACTCATTGAGGCAGGGCAGAGACAGGGCCTGCAGCTCCAAGGCTGGCGGGTGATGTCCCAGGAACGGCTGAGGCTCAGCCATGCCCTCCTTCCCAGTGAGCCCCATGGCTGATGCCCCTGGCTCAGGCTCAGGCTCAGGCTGTGCCCTCCTTCCCAGTGAGCCCCATGGCTGATGCCCCTGGCACAGCCTCAGGCTCAGGCTGTGCCCTCCTTCCCAGTGAGCCCCATGGCTGATGCCCCTGGCACAGGCTCAGCCATGCCCTCCTTCCCAGTGAGCGCCATGGCTGATGCCCCTGGCATGGCTCAGGTTCAGGCCATGCCCTCCTTCCCAGTGAGCCCCATGGCTGATGCCCCTGGCACGGCTGAGGTTCAGGCTGTGCCGTCCTTCCCAGTGAGCCCCATGGCTGATGCCCCTGGCACGGCTGAGGTTCAGGCCATGCCCTCCTTCCCAGTGAGCCCCATGGCTGATGCCCCTGGCACAGGCTCAGCCATGCCCTCCTTCCCAGTGAGCCCCATGGCTGATGCCCCTGGCATGGCTCAGGCTCAGGCCATGCCCTCCTTCCCAGTGAGCCCCATGGCTGATGCCCTCCTGCTCCTCATCCCAGAGCCCCAAGCACTCGCCAGCCCCAGCCAAGCCCTAATCAGAACAAGATCCACTCACTCCAATTACTCAGAGACCGCAGTTTTGGCAGCACTCAGAATAGCAATTACCCCGTGCTCCAGGAAACCACAAGAGCAAAGAGGAATTAAGGTTTAATTTCTCTGAAGTCCACAAGAGCTCAATTAGCATCAGAGATCAGGGCTGCTCCCAAACACCAGGCAGCTGCTCTGGCTGTTGGGATGGTGGATCATCCTCAGCTCAAACAGGGACGAGGTTTTTCTTCCTGCCACACGTCTGGCACAGTTTGGGGGTTGCCAAAGCTGAGCTGTGCAGGTACCCTGGAAGAGGGATGAGGAATAAGGGCACGAGGGCTGGCTGAGCCTTGGCATCCCAGAGAGCCCAGCAGGCAGCAAACCTCCCGGGACAGCAAGTTCAAGCCTTGTGGCTTTGCTTTATTTCACATTTTAGGTTCTCCAGAGAATGAGCCTGCACCAGAACAAGCAACTCCAAAGCATCTGAACATACCAGTTTGTTTGTCATCATTCTCACAGCTGGAGAATTCCTGACAGGCTTAGAAAAAGAAATGGCACTGGTGAGGTCTTGAGTTCTGTGCCCAGTTCTGGGCCTCTCACTGCAAGAAAGACACAGAGGGGCTGGAGTGTGTCCAGAGGAGGGAATGGAGCTGGGGAAGGGGCTGGAGCAGCAGGAGAGGCTGAGGGAGCTGGGGGGCTCAGCCTGGAGAAAAGGAGACTCAGGGGGGACCTTCTGGCTCTGCAACTCCCTGACAGGAGGGGGGGGGCAGGGGGAGTTGGGCTCTGCTCCCAGAGAATAGGGACAGGAGGAAAGGGAACAGCCTCAGGCTGTGCCAGGGAGGGTCAGGTTGGACATCAGGAGGAATTTCCTTGCTGTCAGACATTGGAAGGGGCTGCCCAGGGAAGGTTTGGAGTCCCCATTCCTGGACCAGTTCTGATACTCCAGGAATAAAATCACTCCCCAAACTCAAGCCAAAGGTTAACACTTCTCCTGTTTATCTTTCCAGATTTAGAGGTATCCTTTCTACAATTCTCCCTAAGTTTTCGTGGGTTACGGGTAAGCTCTTGGAAGTGGAGATGGTGGAACTCTGGCATACTCCTGGAAGAATCTGGATTCACAGAGCTTTGGTGTCGAGTCCAGCTCAGAGCTTTCAGGTAATTAGTCCCAAGCTCAAGATTTACTGGTGCTGCTGGGACTAACCAGGGGCTGGAGCTCAGCTAAGCAAGAGCATCCGTGCCCACATTTAACCTGCACTGAGGGCTCCTCTTTAGTTCCAGGACTATCCTGGGCCCTCCCAGCCACTGCTCCCAAGGGACCTTCAGGGCTGAGGAAAGCAACTCTTAATTCCACCAGCTGGAACCTGGACTGGGAATAAAAAGCACCACCAGGAACAGAACGTTTTGCCGAGTGCAAACCTGTTGGCAAAAAAATCACGACGCCGTAGGATTTAATACTAACTTTATTATACAATATTTAAAAAGTCATTTCTCTACCTGTCCCCTTACAGCTTGCATTGTGCTGCAGTGAATTTGCCCAAACTGCAAGAATAAGTGCTTCCTTCTGAGAAGGACAAGCAAATTCATTTAAAAAAGAAATACACATTTAATGACAGCAGATTTGCTAAAAACAGTAACTTTAGAGTTGTTTTTCAACAGTCAGGTTCCTCCAGAAGTCAACTGGATGATTGGCTTCACTCTTGTGATGCTTGTAACGAGGCTGAACACGTTACACCGACACTCACAGACAGAATCCAAGCAGAGGGAACACAGAGCCAAGCAGAAGGTAAGAAAAAGGCCAAATTCCATTAAGTTCATACAAATAACCAAACTACTCTTATTTTTGAATTTCATAAAGTAGCTACCCCTCGATTCCAATCCATCCAACAGTTCCTTCCCCTGGGCCACACACACGGGACACCACGAGGGGCTCCTTCGGTGGGGCCGGGGCTGCTGCGCGTCCTCCCAGGGCTGCGGGTTCCCCTTTGGCTGCTCCTGGTGGGATCAGCTCCCACCCGGACCACGGGAGCCCCCAGCAGAGCCTTGGGAGCGAGGTTTTATGGCACAGAGATATCTGACTTTCTGCCTTGGTGACCAAGGCTCCAGTGCTGGCAGCAGCAAAGGGCTCGGGGACCGCAGAGTCCCTCCTGGTGTCCCAGCGGGAGGGAACTCGCCTGCCTCCCCTCCCTCCCTGCTTCCCTCCCTGCCCAAATCCAGAGGCTCCCCCCCTTCTGCCTCCTCTCATTTCCTATTCACCTTCATCACAGTCAGCTCAGTAACACAACAAGCGACTTTGAGATTGTTTTTTTCCCCCCACCACTATATGCAACATACTAAAATTAAGCAAAGTGTCCCATCGCTATAATACAAATTTGTGAGGAAAGAGATAAACTACCCATAAATTAAGAGTACCCTTTAGCAACCTAAAAGCAGCCTCTTCCACACCCACACAGCTGCCTTAGGATCACTGTTGCAGCATGGTCTAGTTCCCATCACCTTTCCCAACCCAGGGCTGGCACAGAGTTCATGTTTTAGCTCTTCTATTTTACAACACAATAGAGTATTTACAAGCAGCCAAGACAGACACGTTCCTAACCTGGCAGCCAAGCCCTGCAGTGCTGCACTGGCCTGGAGAGAAGTTCCAGATTGGCAAGAGCCATTCAGGAAGTGGCAATTGAAGTTAATATGGAAACCTTTCTGAGAAACCTCTCCAGCCTCACACTACAGACATTTTCTCAGTGAAAGCTCAGCAGAGCAGAGAGAGTTGTTTCTTGGTTCTCCTGATTCATCACGGAGCGATTTTCTGGCTACGTGGTGGTGCCAGACTGTGCCCAGGACAGGCTGAGGAGTCTGTCCTGCTGCCCCGTGCTGCGAGTGGGGTGTTCTCTGCACACAAAGGGCAGGAGCCAACCCTCAAATGCAAGGAAAGAAAGAGCCTCCCACCTGCCCGTGGGGCTGCCCTGCTCCAGCCATCCCACCTGCCTTCCTGCACCCTCCTGGGCAGCAGCAGTGAGTGTTGTGATCCCACTGCAGCTGGGAATTCTCACCCTGTGGAAGGATGTGGAGCAGCAAAAGCAGCAGCTCCCCCTGAGGAGGGCTCAGCCCAGCACCCCCAAGGGTTCATCCAGCTCGTGCAGCCTCCACCTGGACCCTCGTGGTGCCTGAGCAGGAATCAGTGAGACCCAAGGAGGGACTGAGGCATCCCCAGGGTGAGGATCTTCCAGCAGAGACCAAAGCGTTGGCTGAGGGCTGAGCAGGGATTTTCCAGCACTGGGAGCTGGGCTTTCCAGGGGATGTTCTTTCACTCTTCCTAATTCTACAGCTGATCTGGAACAGCCACGAGCAGCAACCACTAGTGTTATTTGTTTTTAAAAAGGAGAAAGAGGACACCCTCCCCGCTGGTACCACACGCCTTCCCTCCCCCTGGGCACAAGGCAGGAAGGATGAGCAGAGAAGTCTTTACACACAATGCTGGGTACAACCAACCACTCCGTTCGGTGCAGAGGGAAGATGACACCATGAGCCATGGGAATGGACTGCCTTGTCCATGGAGCAACACACGCTCCCAGGAGCAGAGAGCCGGGTGTTGCAAACCATGGCTACTCACAGGGCCAACCAGTATCAGCCACGTGGAAAAGCCAGACCCAATACGAGGTTCCAATGTGCCTTCAGAGGAAAGATCTCCCATTCCCACAGTTAGGATCACTGCCATTGGAAATGTTACCAAAGCAAGGGTGTGCTGGGAAAGGTTTATTTCAGGTCACTGGCAGGACCAAGACACCCCAGTCCAACCCCAGGAGCAAGGGCTGGTCCCAGTCCCTGCTCCAGGAGGAAGCAGCCTGCTCCTTTTAGGTCATGAGTTTACTGAAGTCCAAACTTTTAAATGGCTCTTTTGTTGTGCGTGTGTTTTTTTTTTTTTTTTTAAATCACAACAAACTAAAAGGACAAGATCAGATCCAAATTTGAAAATGGGTTCATTGGTCACTCCTGCTCAGATTAGGGATCAACAGTGACGAGCCGTTCTCCTTCCCATTCCCTTCATGAATGGTCCCTGGTATTGGAATCAGCTGATACTGATTTTTCCTGATCCACAATAGGTCCAGACCAGAATATTTAAACAGGTTTAGAGGTGCGTAGTATTAAAAATATCCTTAAGAAACACTGAGGTAGACTGCACCAGAACAGGACAAAAATAATCCCACCACATCCACCTGCCAGGGTTTTACGGATACAAATTTACACGTTCTGTGTGTTAAAGAAACAAATTGTTTGTTGCCTTTTTTTTTTTACAGTGTTTTATATATTAAAATAAATAAAAAAATTCTAATAAGAAAAACTTCTCTTCCTTAGAAAAGTGTGAGAATATGTCTTCTTTCCTGCAGTGTAGTAGAGCTGCTAAACAGTTACGACTTTGTAAAGCAGAAGAAATGTAAACGAGGCCTTTTGAAACCCAGAGGTTCTCACCCACATCTGGACTGTGTTTTCCACCCAAAATTTTGGAGCAGGCTGTGCCCTCCACCTGGTCTGATCGGAGCAGCCTCCAGCAGCAAAGGGCCCAACAAAGGGCTCGGGTGGTGCCCCAAGCCTGCTGTCCCCCCTCGAGGCTGTGCCCGCCGGTGTGGGCTGGGACAGGGGAGAGGTTCTTCCCTGGGGATTCCAGCCCCTCTCTTTGGGTTTCAGCAGCAGCTCTGCCCGGGCTGGGACCAAAATGCACACACCAGCTCAGCGTCCCTGCTCTGCCCCAGCCAGGGAGCCTCGTTTGCTCCTGGCAGAGAGCACAAAACGTGGCTTGGACTTCTCCAGAGGGTGGAGGGCTGAGCAGCTCTCCCTGCTTTTAAACCACCTCCTGTTTGACACGGGCCTGCAACATCCATTCCATCATCTTCATCCTCGTCTTCATCCTCATCTTCATCCTCACCTCCTGCTCCTTCTGGCCTCGCTCCCCAGGACATGCTCAGCTCCACAGTGATTCCTGCTCACTCCCTGGGCCTCCACACGAACAGCAGCACAACAAAGCACAGTCCGGGAGGCCAAAGCCAACACCCCAACGTCCCGGGAATTCTGCAGCTGGGATCCCTGGGAACACGAGGCTGGACACCCAGGAGCAGGGACAGGCAGCAAGCCACGGTCACCTCCAGCTCCTGCTGCACGCGCAGAGCCCAGAGCTTTGTGCTCCCCTTCCCATCATGTCCCTCTCGGCTCAGTTCGTGCTCGTCCCCTCCTGCTGGCACAGGAGGGACACGGGGCTTGGGAGGAGCAGGATCAGGGCTGGGATGTTCCAGTGTCCTTCAGCTCCCAACACCCAAACTGGGGCTGCCACTGGAGCCAGCTGACTGCGTGCTATGAATCAGGAAACTACTACAAAGCCTTGTCAAGGATGAACTTAACATGTGCTTCATCTCTCCTCCAGGGCGAAAATGAGTTCGTTCTGAAATCTTTGGACCACTTTAAGACCAAACAATCCCCCAAACTCTCCCCTCCCCGAAAGGATCATAAACAGTCAATAATTTATATGAAGTTAAAATTTAAACTAAAGACATCTTTAAATATGTTACAACAAACAATATATATACTCAATGCTGTAAGGACAGAAAACTCCGTGCCTCAGGTCAGGGGACTCCTACTTCGTTTGGTCTTAAAAGTACCCACAAATCTCAGATTTCTGCTCCTTTGGCTCCCAGCATGTTTTCTTCATTTGTGAATGAGAGAAAACCTACTCCCAAGAGTCCTCAGTATAAAAATAATCTGTTTAGGCTTCAGTCCCTCCAGGGAAACGGGAAAAAAGAGAAGTACACACTTCCGAGAGGAGGAAAGCTCCTGTGAGAACACAGAACAGCTGAGCTGGAAGGGACCCTTCAGGACCATGGAGTCCAACTCCTGGCCCTGGGCAGGACACCCCGAGAGTCCCACCATGTGCCTGAAAAGTGTTGGAACTTGTGTCCAAAAGCAGAAGGGTCTGTTTTGCCATAGGTTACACCCGCCGTGGACCTACTGCACACACGCACACACACGGCCACGCACACACCCCTGGGGCGTCACCCCTCCAGGAGGAGGAAAGCAGCAGCTATTGGTCAATCCGAGGATCTGGCGCGTCCCGCCGGTGTGCTGAATCCCTCAGCTGTAGTGGAGAGTGTGCCTGAAAGCCTGGAATCCGACTGGAAATGCTTTTGTCCCGCAGGTTTGTTCTGCTCTGCGAGGCTGCAGCTCAGACACCAGCAAACTTCACATCCTCTGCTGGCAAAGGCAGATGCTCCTCCTTCAGCTGAGCTCACACGGTCGCTTCCTGTTGTGAAACCATGGTTACAGAAGGGACAGCAGCCATGGAAACCTCTTCCATTTATGTTCACAGATAAGTCCACTGACAACCAGTCAACTTGGCAAAAAAAAAAAAAAAAAAAAAAAAAAAAAAAAAAAAAAAAAAATTAATTAATCATAAGATGATTAAAAATCTGAAGAGTTTGTAGATGTGTGTCATACACTGTGGCAGCAATAACAAGAGTCCTGAGATTTGTGGAGGGGGCTGGGAAAAAAAGCAGACACAACCCTGGGGCCAAACAGGAAGTGTTAGGAAGGACTTGACCTGGGCATGGAGAGAATGCGCCCGTTTTTCTTGCCACCGTTCATGTGAGTGTAGGGGATGTGCTCCTCGTAGTTTCCCTTGAGGGCCATGGAGGGCCCATTGTCCCTCCCCAGCGCCTTGTCCCTCTGGGAGTACGAGGAGGGGTCGAGGGGAATGCTCTCCATGTTCTCGAAGTCCATCTCGTACTCCTCCGTCTCCAGAGGTTTGTTCTCCTCGCTGTAGAAGAAGGAGACCTCGTGGAAGCTGGGGTGCAGGTCCTCCTTCAGCATCTCGATGATCTCGATGAAGGTGGGCCGCATTTTGGGGTTGTACTGCCAGCACATCTGCATCAGGCTGTGCCTGCAGCACGAGGAACCACAGTCAGGGGCAGGAAGACACAATTCCCTGTGCCCACCAAGGCTGGCACCCACGGCAGGCCACCCACTGCCCACACTGCACCTCTGACACCCCAAGCTGGTTGTTCCCTTTCCAGCCTCCACATCTGCCTGGAGATCCTGACACTTCTTTTTCTCTATTTCTGTCTAGATCAAAAATTCCTTCCAATTCCTTCAATTGTTCTTAACTTGGCTCCCAAAGGAAACAGGGCTGTGGTTCACAGACTGTGTGTGTGTGTGTGTGTGTGTGTGTGTGTGCGCGTGCACTTACAGCCAGGTCATAGCTTTTTAATTAATTCCATTTTAATTTTAACTTAGCCTGAAAGATAACAAAGCTCCTAAAGCTTCAAGGAAAATAGGAGGCTGTGCAGAGGACAGAGGTCCTGCAAACATCCCACCCAAAGGAAAGGCTGCAGCAAGAGGTCACATGTTATCAGACCCCACGGAGAAAGAGCTTACAAATACAAATAGTTTCAAACTGGAGTTTGTAACTGGCCATGGGACAGATGGTCCAGGACAGCAGGCTTTTTTCCTAGGGATACTCACAAAAATGTTTATTTTATGACTCGGGAAGAGCTGTTTTGGCCAGAAGCAGCTGTGGGAAGAGGTTACCAGGACCAGCGAGTCACCATCTGTGCTCCCTTTCCCAGCCAGGGCTCCCTCCCCTCACCACTGCTCCAGGGTGACTCCTCACACAGAATCCCAGGATCACTGAGGTTGGAAAAGACCTCCAGGACCATCGAGCCCACCCTGTGCCCAGTGCCCACCTTGTCCCCCAGCCCACAGCACTGAGTGCCACGGCCAGTCCTGCCTTGGACACCTCCAGGGATGGGGATTCCAGACCTCCTTGGGCAGCTCCTTCCAATGCCTGACAGCCCTTTCCATGGAGAAATTCCTCCTGATGTCCCACCTGAACCTCCCCTGGCACAGCCTGAGGCCATTTCCCCTTGGCCTGTCCCTGTTCTCTGGGAGCAGAGCCCACCCCACCCTGGTTTCCCCCTCCTGTCAGGGAGTTGCAGAGAGTGAGAAGGTCCCCCCTGAGCCTCCTTTTCTCCAGGCTGAGCCCCCCCCAGCTCCCTCAGCCTCTCCTGCTGCTCCAGCCCTTCCCCAGCTCCGTTCCCACTGGCAGACCCTGGGATGGAGGAACCTCCAGGCAGCAAAGGTCATGAGCAGCTGCAGAGAACAGCCCTTAACCCAGCCCAGGCTGCAGTGTGGGACCCCTGGGAGGTGTTTTTCACAGCCCCTCTCAGTGATCTCCTCTCCCTGACCCTGCAGCAGCCTGGCCTTGTCCCTCCAGTGGGGCAATGAGAAATGGAACGGCTTCAGACAGCAGAAACAGCTCGTGGCTCAGCACAGGGCTCCCCTGCCTCTTCTCCCCTTTAGCCACGAAATGGACTGGTGAAGAAGTTGGTGGAGTTCTCCACACTATTTATGTGGCACAGAGAGAGTCACAGAAAACCTCGGCAGGCCCTGGAGGAAGGAGAAGCTGCTCTCCAGCCTCTGCAGCCATGTGGATGCAGGTGGTGGCCACCTTTGCCACATGACATGAGCCAACTGCCCCCATCAACCCGAAGTGGAGGAGGAATATTTTGGTTGGGCCATTGACATGGTGCTGATTTGTATTTTTAGCTTTCCCTTTGCTTTGTACTTCCTTCTCTTGAATCTGCACTCATAATGGAAGGCCTTGGCTGATTTAATTCCCCCTCCAGTGAAACAGAATGGCTCACATCACAGAATCATGGAATGGTTTGGGCTGGAAGGGACCTGGAAAACCATCTCACTCCATCCCCTGCCATGGGCAGGGACACCTTCCACTGGTCCAGGTTGCTCCAAGCCCTGTCCAACCTGGCCTTGGACACTTCCAGGGATGGGGCAGCCACAGCTGCTCTGCCCAATCTGTGCCACCCTCTGCAATCCCTGGAGCACTAAGGATGTTTTGGTGGAATTTCTGTGCCTCCCTAAAGTCTGTTTTACTCCTCCCCAATCAAGGAAGAGTTAAGAGGTGCCACAGGTCGGGCCATCTTTGCTGGCCACCCTTCCCCCTGGGCTGGCTGTGCCTGCTCCCCACTTACAGCCTCTCCGGGCAGTTGTCCGGCTGATCCAGGTATCCTCCATCCATGACAAACTTTAGCACCTGCTCGTTGGAGAGCCCCTGGTATGGCTGCTCTGCCAAACTGCTGATTTCCCAAAGGACAACACCAAACGACCTAAGGAAGAGAGAAGACTCCTGGTGAGAACAAAACATCCCGGAGCTCTCCAAGCCACAGGGTTATTCCAGAGAACACACACTTCCAAAGGACTGCATTTTTAACCAGAGGGGTTCAGAACAAAGGCTTTGCTTTGTCTGAACTCCGAATCAGTCCGTTGGAATTACGTGTGTTAGGAGAGGGAGCTCCTGGGCCGGAATCCATCTGGGAGAACATCCATGAGAGCAGAACTTACCACACGTCGGAGTAGGTGGTGAAAACGCCGTCCTTGAGGGACTCAGGGGCCATCCAGCGCACGGGCAGCAGCCCTTTGCCCCCCTTGCGGTAATAATCCGTCTCGTAGATGTCTCTGGTCATGCCAAAGTCTGGGAAAAGCAATTGGGATGTGTTAAGTATCTCCCTCCACCCTGCTGTGCCCGTGCAGTGTCTCTACATGGAAGCTGCCTCACCTGTTCTCACACACCCAGTGACTCCCCAGCCCAGCCCATGTCACCTGCCACCCTGGGACTGACACTCCAAAACATTGCCCTTTCCCTGCATTTTTTCTACAGAGACTCCACAGTTGCATTTTTTGGTGGCACCTTCTATTCTCAACAATATTTTATTTGTCCTCCCTCTGCCTGAAGTTCCACTGCCTTGGCTTTAACTCCAGAGAGCTCTGCAAAGCCACCTCCACGCTCTGGGGTTCCACGTTATTTTTAAATGTTGTATTTTCTTATTTCCAAAAGACACTGGGTTGAAAACTGGTTCTTGTGGAAGAGAAATGACTTTTAAAAGTCACCTGACCTAGTGATGTGATTATCAACACCGGGTTTGTTGTAACAAACACCTTCTTTGTCACAATTCTCATGGAAGCAAAGACCAGTGAGATAAACCCAGGCAGCTTAGGCTGGGCAGGCAATGAACTTTTGGGACAGAGGGTTGGGAATAGGGAATTGTACTTCCTTCTCTTGAGTCTGCACTCCTGATGAAGGACCAGACTGGTTTGATTCCCCTTCCTACTCACACCGTAGGATCATTGAATGGTTTGGGTTGGAAGGGACCTCAAAGTGGTCCAGTCCCATCCCCTGCCATGAGCAGGGACACCTTCAACCAGCCCAGGTTGGTCCAAGCCCTGTCCAACCTGGCCTTGGACACTTCCAGGGATGGGGCAGCCACAGCTTCTTTGGGCAACCTGTGCCAGGGCCTGCCCCCCCAGAGAAAAGCTGCTCTGGGTCTACAGGAGATGTTTTTCACACTGAAATCCATTCAATTCTGTCACGGGGAAGAAAAAGAGAAAGGGCTGCAATTCTAGAGGTGGCCAGTGAGAATGACCCAAGTTTGCCCCACTGGTCTTGGGCTTCATCCACCTGCACTTACAGCAAATATGATGCACAGAATCATCTTCTGATCACAGATTTGTAGACTGGCCTGGGTTGGATGGGACCTCAGACACCATCCATGACCCTGCACCACCCACCTCCGATTTTCACCGTGAAGTCCTCTGCGACCATACAGTTCCGAGCTGCCAGATCCCTGTGAACAAACTTCTTGGCATTCAGGTAGGCCATGCCATCTGCAATCTCTGCAGCCATCTGGATCATCTCCCTCAGTGTCGGGGGCGGCCGGCCGGGGTTGTTCTACAGTGAATAAATCATAAAATCACAGAATAGTTTGGGTTGGAAGGACCTGAAAGATCATCTCATCCCATGGACACCTTCCACCAGCCCAGGTGGCTCCAAGCCCCATCCAACCTGCCCTTGGACACTTTCAGGGCTGGGGCAGCCACAGCTGCTCTGCCCAACCTGTGCCAGGGCCTGCCCACCCTCACAGGGAAGGATTTCTTTCCCATATCCAATCAAATCCACCCTCTTTCAGCTTAAAGCCATTAAATAAAAAAGAATTAAACCCCAAATCAAGTCACCCTGTGGCAAACAGACCCTCTCCCTCCCGTCTGTACCTCAGCCTCGGGTCTCAGGGAGCGGAGGTAACTCTTCAGGTCCCCGTGTGCCATCAGCTCCATGACCACCAGCGTGGGCTGGCCCTTGGAGACCACCCCGAGGAGCCGAACCTGGAAAAGGAGGGAGAAACTCCCTCAAGGCCATGCCCAAACCCCCGGGGCAAAGCCAACACCCCCCCTCTGGTACAGAGCTGGGAACAGCCCCCCAAAGCCCTGTCGGAGGAGACCGGGGCAGGCGCCTTCCGTGGGATCTGACAGGGAATGATCCCGGCTCTTCCTGAGCAGCTGCCTCTGAGCTGGGCTGGGCTGGGCTGG
>VWZG01008533.1:100322-122652 GCA_013396735.1 Grallaria varia
GCTGGGCTGAGCTGAGCTGGGCTGGGCTGGGCTGGGCTGGGCTGGGCTGAGCTGAGCTGGGCTGAGCTGAGCTGGGCTGGGCTGGGCTGGGCTGAGCTGAGCTGAGCTGGGCTGGGCTGAGCTGGGCTGAGCTGAGCTGAGCTGAGGAAGCCCTGAGGAACCAGGAGCTGCGGGATGGGCCGAGGTGCCCAGACCTTACCACATGATGGCAGCTGAAGCCCTTCATCACGGAGGCCTCGTTGAGGAACTCGATGCGCTCGCGCAGACTCGCCGACTCGTTCACCGTCTTCACGGCCACGCGGGTCTCGGGCTCGCCCTTCACGATGTCCTTGGCGATGCCCTCGTACACCATCCCGAAGGAGCCCTGTCCCAGCTCCCGCAGGAGGGTGATCTTGTCCCGTGGCACCTCCCACTCGTCGGGGACATAGACTGGGAGGCACAGGGGGACATTGGGAACTGAGCCCGTGTCTCGTGGGAGGCGCTTCTGGGGCAGCCTCGAGAACCACAGAAGTGCTGAGCTGGGAGGGACCCACGAGGGTCATCCAGTCCAACCTCTGGCCCTGCTCAGGACCATTCCCAGAGCCACCCCTTGCGTCCCAGAGGATCATCCCAATGCTCCTGGAGCTGTGGCAGCCTCGGGGCCGTGCCCACTGCCCTGGGGAGCCTGGGCAGTGCCCACCACCCTCTGGGTGGGGGAAGAACCTTCTCCTGAGATCCATCCCAACCTCCTGACACTCTCCAGGCCATTCCCTGGGTCCTGTCCCTAGTCACCACAGAGCAGAGCTCAGTGCCTGCCCCTCCTCTGCCATTCCCAAGGATCTTGAAGACCCCAGGGAGGTCTCCCCTCAGTCTCCTCTTCTCCAGCTGAACACCCCAAGTGCCCTCAGTGTCCTCACGTGCTCCTCCTCCAGGCCCCTTCCCATCCTCATTGCCCTCTCCCACAGGACACAACGGGCTTAAATATTTCAAACAGACTCGAAAACCCCAGGAGGACAATTCCAGCCCCATCCTGCTGCAGGGATTGAAGAGGACCCTCCCTGCAGGAAGCCCCGGGGCTCTCACCGTCGCTGGCGCTGATGTACTCGGGGTTGGAGGACGCGTACAGGGGTCCTGTTGGTCCTTCAGTTTGTCTGGAAGGGACACAAGTCCTTCAGCACATTTGCAGCTTTTGACACACACTCGAGGCACAGGCAGTTGGATTAACTCCCAAAACATGCAGCAAACACAAACTCTCCCCATTTCCACAGGCACTGATTATTTCCTACGCTGAACTGATGTTCCAGTCATTTAGAAAATTTAGAAAATAAACAAAAACTGGCTCCCAATAAATGGACAAAACTTCTGGACATCAGTTTTGGCTGTGCTGGTGAAAGCAAGATAAAGCTGCACTCACCTCTTCTTCACAAGCACGTAAGCAGCTCCAATAATTCCAGCAATAATTATGGCAAAAATAATGGGAACGATTATCACAGCAATATTAGGCTGAGCATTCACTAAGAGAGAAAGAGAGAGCTGGAGGTATTACACAGGCCCAAAATCCAAGTTTGTTCCTCAGTCTAATCTCCCCCTTGAATAAATTGGAACAAATATGAAAGTAGAGGCTAGTTCAGAATATGGTGGGGCTGCTCACAATGAGAACTCATAAGAAAAAGCCACATTTCCAAGTAATTTCAGGCTCTTGGAAGCAGGTGCTTTGGTAAATACTTAATGACTCCCTATAGTTCCCTGGGCACTGCTTGATAACCCCACCCTCCAAAACAACCCCAAGTCTCTGCCAGGGATTAAATGCTGAAAATAAAGTGAACTCACAATAATCAGCCACGTAAAAATAGGTGGGTTCTGTCCATGAGCCGTTCCCAGCCAGGGAGGTCGCCCGGATCCGGACACTGTAATTCCCAGGCTGGAGTCCTCGGAGTTTGCAGCCGTGCTCGGTGGCAAAGTGTTTGCGGGACACGCAGAAATGGGCCTCCTGTGGGGACAGGAGGCTGTGCCACCCTCCCATGGCAGCACCCACAGCTCCCTGAGATTCCTGCAGCATCCAGAGCTCCCTGGCAGCTCCCTGGGATTCCCGCAGCATCCAGAGCTCCCTGGCAGCTCCCTGAGAGCTCCCAAGGATTCCTGCAGCACCCAGAGCTCCCTGACAGGTTCAGGTTACAGAGACCAAGAGCCATGTGCTGTACCAGCCTTCAGCCCTGAAACTGGACCTGAACTGGAGAGTCCTGCTGTCCCCATGGCAGTGACCCTTGCACTGTGTCCATGGCACTGCCATCATCACTGTCCCTGTGGCACTGACACCTGCACTGTGCCCACAGCAGTGACAGTTTCACTGCGCCCATGGAAGTGACACCTGCCCTGGCACCAGCATTCCCCAGGACCTCATGGACTGCTCAACACTTCCCTAATTTCTTTAGGCCACTTAAATTTCACAGAATCACAGAAATCCCAATGTTGGAAGAGACCTTCAAGATCAAGTGCAACCACCAGCCCAGCACCACCATCATTGACTCTAAACCGTGTCCCCAAGTGCCACATTCAGACACCTCTCGAGCACCTCCAGAGATGGTGACTCCACCACCCCCTTGGACAACTTGTTTCAATGCCTGACCCTTCTTTCCACAAAATATTTTTTTTCTCATGTCTCATCTGAAACTCCCCTGGTGCAGTTAAGGCCATTTCCTCTCATCCTTTCACAGCAACATGTGGGTTCTGTCCTGCTGTTAACCAGGATTTCTAAAAAAAACCCACGCAGGAAGTTGGCAAATCAGCTAAACTTGTTTGGCAGATGGGCACCACAGAGGTGGATTATTTCCTGATGCCACCTCAGATGGATTCCCAGAGGAGACAAATTCACCACTGAAGTTTTGTGTCCCACTGGTTCCTGCACCAGGGAACCAGAGTGGACAAGGCACTGCGAAATCCCCAACAGCCCTGGGCTCCCTGGAGTGGAGAAGCCTCTCCAGAGGGAGGGAAGCAGGAGGAGAAGGGGGGAAGGCAGAGGCAGGTCCTCTCACCTCGGTCTCGCCGAGCCGCCCGTAGTTGACCTCGTAGAGCACGATGAGGCCGTTGGGCTCCCGCGGCTCCTGCCACCGCAGGTGCACCGTGTTCTTCTCAACCACCTCGTGGGAAACCGGACCCACGATGTCATCGGCCTTGGCTACAACCAAAGTGAAGGTCAATGAGCTGCATTTCACCTCCCGGGCAAAACTCAAACCCGCCAACCCCTCGCCCATCACCCCCTCCCCGTGGGGACAGGACAGCCCCGTCCCCGCGCCATGGCTCTGTACTGCAGCCGGCTCCCGTGGGAAAAACAGGATTTTTGGGAAGAGCCACCAAGGCAAAGCAGAGCTGAGGGGAGGGCAGTCACCTTCTGGCATGGTCCTGGCGCTGACATAGGCTGCCACGCTGCAGCGGGACTCCTGGGCGTCGTGGTTGCAGGCGTGCAGCTCGATGCGGTAGCCGGTGAAGTGGCGCAGCCCCGAGATCACCAGGGACTCCTTGGAGAGCACCTTCTCAAAAGGCTTCTGCTCCTCCGCCCCCTCGGCCGCCGCTGCGGAGCTGTTGGCAGAGCCTGGCACGGTTGGCATCACCACGGTGGCGTTGGCCACCGAGCCGAGGTCCCTCCGTCTCCTCGACGGCCTGTTAAAGGACACAGGTCACCCCGTTATCTGTGGGAGCACACCCATCTGAAAAGGAGGAGTTCAAAAGAGAGAGCTCGGAGTGTCACCGAAAACTCAAACTCAAGCCTTGTGTTTGCAGGGCCACAAAGAAATCCAGGATTTTTTTTTTCCTTTAGCCAATCTGTCTTTTTAAAATTCGGTGTCTGTGAAAATCTCTCCCTGCACAACTTCATGCAGAAAAGCAAAATAAAAAGAAACCAATCCAAGCCTCGAGCATTGGCCTGAGGATGAGAATTCAAGCTCTTCTGGGTGTCTCAGCTGGATCTGACTTTACCAGGATTCCTTGTGCAGGGCTGCCAAGCTTTGGAGTTCAGCTCCGAGCAAACAAGGTCACACCACAGCCCTGGCTCTGAAGACCTTAAATGTGCCACATAGCCCGAGCGTCACTAACCTGCATTTACAAAGCATAAGGCCACTCTCACAGCTCACTGAATATATCTGCCACTCTGAACCCTATGGCTGAGCCTCAATGGATACACAAAGCATTTTAAGCTTTTCCTAAGAGACCAAATCTATTTAGTTCTTTTCAATAGATGCATTTAAAACTCATAATTCTGATTACACATGAGCTGTGTGGTTTTGTTAAGCAAATGTTGCTTCTCAAATTACTGCACTTCAGTCTGAAAATCAATTTTTTGCAGTTGTAAGACCAGCACCAGCCCTGTGACCCTGTCACCTCTCCTGCCTGCAGGTGAGTGCCACCAGCCAGCTTGAATGTCAGGTTTTATCAGTAAATAAATGAGATAAACTCAACAGAATTAAGAGCCATTCACAAATTTCGTTTTCTTGGCAATTAAAAAAAAATAAATAGAAGGGCTCAGTACCAAACCAAAACTGCTCCTTCTAACACTTCATGTCCTGCCACACATTTGCCATGGGGAATTCCAGGTCAGGAACCAACACGTGGTAAATCAGTGACTGTATTCAGTTACACAAAAGGAATTAATGCCAGTTGAAATCCAGACCATGTATTTTAAGGGGGTGATGATCTTTTTATGTGTGTGCAGCTATTAAAGGGTACAAAGAGTGACCTGAGCTGAACCCACACTTGAGGCATCTCCAGTCTCTAAAAATGTAACAAGCTGTTGAAGCTGCTGAAATGAACTTTCCACTGCCACCCCCTGACTACCAGGCAATGATCAGCCAATTCCAGCCCTGGGCAGGGGCACCTTCCACCAGCCCAGGTCGCTCCAAGCCCCGTCCAACCTGGCCTTGGACACTTCCAGGGATCCAGGGGCAGCCCCAGCTGCTCTGCCCAACCTGTGCCAGGGCCTGCCCACCCTCCCAGGGAAGGATTTCTGGATGCCAAATGGCAGGTTCAGCAAGCACATTCCAGTTTTCAGTTCTTTCTTTCTTAATTACTAATTAACTCCTTTAGGAGCCGTGAACTGTTCTGGGCAGTGCCCCCTGAGGATGGGCAGAGTCCAGAGACCCAGCTCTGGGTCATGTCACCTCCCTCCTTGGGAAGGATTCCTGGTGGTCAACCAGAGCCTTGTTTGCATAAAGGCAAAGCTACACCCTCTGTTTACCAAGTGTGGATTCAGCTGATCCTCGTGTTCAAGGGAATTTTGTTTTGCACAAGTAAAACAGTAATTTGACCACAGATGAAACACAAAGTGAAATGCAAGAATTCCTTCTCCCTCAGGTCACAGAAAGCAAGAAAAACTTTGGAAATTGTAGAACCCCAATCTTCCCATATTTAATATCCTGGATTTGTAGCAATTTTTTGGCCACATTCTGTATATTTTTCAAACCTCTGATTCTTCTCAGAGTTATCCAGGGCAATCTGCACCCGGGCTATTTCAGCAGCTCCAAAGAGTTCCCTGTGAAATCCTCAGATCCAGGGTCCTGCTGCTGCCACAGCCCACCAGTGTGGGGCTGGGAGTGACAACTCATCCCATGCCCCATGGCCAGTGCTGGAGGATTCCAAAAATGCCTCAAGTCCAGCTTATTCTCACACCTGAAACTACTCTGGGACACCTGGCCTGGCTTCCCCCTCTGCTGGCAAAAGCCTTTCATATTTGAGTGTACAACTGATTGAATTGGGAAACCCAGGGGGAAAAGAATTACTTCTAAATGTGAGTAATTCCCCAGATCTTGCTCGCTCTGTAACCCAGGAATATTGGGAATGGCAGGAGTGTGTGGCAGAGGACAGGGACAGAAGGGACTGCTCTTGGAGAGAACACATGGGATGACATCCTGAACAGCCCCCTCTGCCTCTCAGGACTTTAACTCTTGAAATCTTTCCACGCTTTCCACACGGAGCAGCCGAGGCTGGAAGGCACCTCCTGCCCCAAGCAGGTTGCTCAGGACCATGTCTGAACATCTCCAGATGTGGAGACTCCACAGCTCCCCGGGCAGCCTGTCCCAGTGTGCAACCACCCAACCTGTGCACAGCTCTGCCAAAATAAGGGCAAAGGAGACAGGAAAGAAGAAACAAAGCCCCAGCCTCTGACGGCCACTTTCTTCAGCTCCCAAGGGAGGCCACAGAGCAGCTGGATGTGAAAACAGCTCTGCCTGAGCAGGTGGGAATGGCCAAAAACACCCCAAAACTTCTGGTTTGCCCTGCCAGTGCCAAAGCACTGACCCCCAGGAGAAGGAATCAGTGGGCACAGGGGGAAAGAAGGAACAATCTCTGCGATGCCCAGAGGGGTGAGATGAGCCCTGCACTGAGGCAGAGCAGAGCAGAGCGGGCTGGATCCTGCACTGGGATCACACGGCTGGGAACAGGATAGGAGGGCAGAAATGGCACATGGAAAACAAGGAGATGAGACATCAGGGAGAAACTGCTGTGATTCTGCCTCCTGCCATCTCGTATTCCCTGCTGGCCTCAGCCCTGAGATTCCTCCCGTGACTGGCACGTTCCTCCCCTCCAGGAGAGGCCACACAGCCCCTCCAGAGAGGTCAGTGAACCCTCAGGAGCCACAGAAAAGCTGACCACACTCCTTGCTCACTGCCAGGCTCTGTGAGCAGGTGACAGCACAGTATTCCCAGGAAAAATAACTCTGATTTCCACGGAGACAGCCTGGACCTGCTAGGGAAGGCAAGCAGGACACGTGGCAGCAGGGAGGCTTCTGCACCAGGGACTTAAAACAGCAGAAGGGCTTGTTTTCAAGGATTAGCCAAGCCCAGGGATGTGGAGATTTGTTCCTCAGCAGAGTGACAAGGGGGCACATCCCGGTGGTTGGTTTCTTCCTAAAATACATACCCCAGAAACTGGCCTGAGAAGCATCCTGGGCTGGCTGCACAATAAAATTGGGACAAAAAGGAAATAATAAAAAAAAAAGAAATCAGACTGCCAGAATTGTCTGCCTCCATCAGGAGGAGCTTGGCTTTTACATGTGGCTCGGGCTCTCCTCTGCCTTGGAGTATATCCTGTCCTGGCATCCCTTGGCATCCTGATGGGCACCACCAGCCAGGGAGTGGCAGGAGGAGGGAGGGAATGCCCGAGGCACCAGGGCAGCCCCGCAGGGAACACCCCAGCAATGCATCCAATGCATCCCACAGGGAAAACGTTCCGGGCAGGGATGCAGTTTTTTGCCAGGGAGCTGCAGAACAAGGTTTGGTAACTGAGGGCAGCGAGCTGAGAATAAATTTAGAGCACAAAATGCATGACAGGGAAGAGGGTAAATCATCACAGATCCAAACCTGCTTCCCAGCACTTCCTCCCCGAGCTGCATACGAAGTGTGAAGACATTCAACACCACTTAATGTGACACTGTGTGTGCCACTCAAAACAGGACATTCACCACCCACAGCACTCACATTCCTCGTGGTATTGGAGGTATTTCCCACACTAAGTGCAAGGAAGACCACAAATGCCACGCCGAAGGACGAGCCTGTGGCCTCCCACGCTGCCCTTTTCCTTTCTTTTCACCTCAATGTAAAACTTGACCACAAGATTTTTAGACAGGAAAACAAAAACTCGCTGTTTTTGGCATCATCTGAGTTTAAATGAGCTGCAGGAATTCAGCAGCTTGTTAAGGGTTCTCAGTTTATCCTCAGGTTGAGGAGGATTCAGAGACAGGAAACTAAGGCAGGATCTCCCCAGTTTGCAGACCCACCAGTGCAGGTGCTCAGCTCTCACCACTTCAGCTGGACCACACCAGTCCACATCCAGCTGGACCAGACAGGCTCATGGAAGCCCAGAGATGACAACATACCCAGCCTAACATTTTTGTTACATTTCCCTCCCTCTGCCCACCCGGGCACTGTTTGATGCTCATACCTGGGCACAAAGACCTCGTTGTGAAGATAGTTCTCGAAGGTCTTGCGGAAAGCAGACTCTTCCAGCTCCTTCTGGATCTGGGAGTCTGTTTTGGGACAGGAGCAACATTCTCCACTGACGTCCTCAGTTTCACTCTGGTTGTACTTCTGAGGGTCTTCGGATTCGAAAGGAGGAGACCACGTCCTTGAGGGAAGTTTTAACCCTGTGGACAAAGCAGTTTTAGTGTCACTCACGTTGACCTGGCAGATGTTTGACCCTAAAATATCCCAAACTGGTGCTCACAGAATTCATGGCACATCTGGGCCACATCCTGAGCTTCCAACACCTAGAGCTGAGCAGCTCCCTCTTTTCTGACAGGTCTTTGGTTCAAAGATGCTGTTTTTGAGACGAAGCTCAGATGCTGCTGCAGCTCAGCAGAGCTCTATCCCAGTCCATCCCAGCGCAGGTACCACAGGGCAGCAGGTGAGATACTGGGACTCCTCAGTGACACACTCTGTTCTCAGGGAATCCCAAACCAGGCACAGGATGCCTTCAAAAATTAACTTGGCCCTGAGCTCCAGAAGCACTGACATTTTGAACTTGACTATGTCCATGGCTGTTGTTAAACTTGCGACTCAGTTTAAAAAGAACAAGGGCAGAGGGAGATCCCCAAATGGAAAAATGGCTGATTACTTTGCAAACAATGTTTTTGGAGACCTTGTGCACGTACCTTGGCAGAAGCACCTAATGAACAATGAACAGGGGGAGGACACAGCTGCATCTCAGCCTGTTTCTTGAACAACATTCTTGAGAACAGCAGAATTGGGCCCCCAGAGCATCTCCAAGGCAAAAACTCCAGGGAATTCTGAGAAAGACTGAAGGAAAGGCCCAGAGAGAGGAGCAGCCACTCACCTTTCAAGCAGTAATCAAGTTCATAAAGCTCACTGTCCTCTGCCTGCTGCTGCCAGTACACCAGGTAGTGCGTGATGTTCCCGTTGGGCTCCGAGGGCGGCTTCCACTTCAGGATGATTTGGGATGAGGAGTTGGAGACGGATATCGGATCTAACGGGACCGACGGAACTGTGTGGGTGGGCAAAGAGACAGAGGTCACTTCCCTGCCTTGCCAGGGGGGGACACAGGGTGGGGACAGACACAGGACAGTCTCCATCCCAGTGGGACTCAAGTGTTCCCTGTGGTGGGTCCACTGACCCCCAAGGGCCCTCAGCAGGAACACCAGAGCACACAGGCCCTTAAAGGCTGGGCTTGAGGATCCTGGAGGTCTTTTCCAGCCTTAATGGTTCTTGCACGTGGCCAGAGGAGCTGGACAGGAGAGAACACACTTGGCACCATCTTCCCATGCAGGGAATCCCACATCCTTCCCTTGGTTTAGGAACTCCTTCCTCCCAAAGTACAGAGGCAATAGAAAGTTTCATGGATGTGGGACTATCACAGCTCCCAGGCAGAAGACTATTTACAGAACCACAGAAAGTGCTGAGTTGGAAGGGACCCAAAAAGATCATCAAGTCTAACTCGTGGCCCTGCACAGGACCATCCCCAAGAGTCATACCATGTCCTTGAGAGGATCATCCAAAGGCTCCTGGAGCTCTGGCAGCCTCAGGGCCGTGCCCACTGCCCTGGGGAGCCTGGGCAGTGCCCACCACCCTCTGGGTGGGGGAAGAACCTTTCCCTGAGCTCCATCCCAAGCCCCTGGCACAGCTCCAGGCCATTCCCCGGGTCCTGTCCCTGGTGCCTCTTTTAATTTCAGTCCCTTTCTCCCTTCCAAGGCACTGCTGGCGCTGGCACTGACCCGTGGCGTTGGTCTGGATGTAGATGATCTCACTCTTCGCTCCGTACGTCCGTCGCTCGTCCGAGAAGGTGACCAGGGTCTTGACAAACACAGCATACTGTGTCCAGGGCTTCAGCCCCCTCAGGAGCCAGCCTGGCTGGGCCTGGGCTTTGGGCTCGTTAGACCGTGGCGGTGGGTCAACATCCACAACTGTCCAGCTGTTTGACCCACAAGCGTCCTGGCCGTCGAACTCCGTCACGTTCTGGTACGGACTTTGGGAAAGAAAAGGCTCAAATTAACAGAACCTTCACTCGAGCTTTTGAAAAGGACCTCACTGAGAGTTGCCATTCTTTGCTCTTTGGGGGAAGTGTAACTATCTTACTGTATTTATTCTGAAAGTGAGGCATCCCAGTCTCCTGCCAGTGCAGGTCCTGTGCCACACCTGATCCCAGCAACTAAATCCAGGCTAATGATTTTCAGCTTTAGCAAAAAGCTCATTAACCTTGGTTCTAACAGAATCCTTCCCACCTCAAAGGGAAGAAAAACCTATCCCATGGAGACTGTGGGGAGATGATAAGCTCCATGGTTGGAATACGTATGTCTGGAAGAGCTGGAATAACTTATGTTTGGATTGTTCTCAAATGAGGAATTCGGGCTGTGCACAAGTCAGGGATCCCAAAGAACACTTTGCTAGAAGGATATCCTTGAAAACTGAAGTGTAGGAGCCACACAGTGAGAGATGAAACAGCAGGTTTAGTGCCCCCCCTTGGGTGCCAGCCCAGCGTGGCCCCTGGTTTGTGCCCTGGGGGTGGGTCACTTACGCCTCTTTGTAGAACAACATAAATCCCAGGAGGTCTCGGAAATCGGGAGGCCAGTACGGCTCCCACTTCAGCAGGATCTTGTCATGGGAAGTCCTGATGTAAGAAAACTTCAGCAATTCATTTTCACCTGGGACAAAACGAGAAGCGACAGTAAATTTATTAATGCGAAAAAAAAAAAATAAGGGGTTTTATTTTTAATGGTCTGAGAAGTGTAAGATAAACATGAGAATGTTGGCACTGAGAAGAGATGCTCATCAAAACCTCGTCTCACTTCAGTGCTGTTCTTCCCTTAAGTCAGGGGGTGGGACAGATGCCTCCCTAAGGTTCCTACCAGCTTAAATTACCCTATGATTTCATGAAAATGACTCCGTAGAAGAACTGAACTAAATTCTAAAAAGTGAGAAATCTAAAGGCAGGATACTCTACAACTGATGATGACCTACACAGCTGGGCCCAGCCAGAGGTTTGCACAGAAGGCATGAGGCCACCAAAACAAAGCCCACGAATCCTCAGCCTTGCCCAGGAGCAGTTTGGTCCCTCTGCAAACAGGAGGGAAGGACAGCAAACAGGAGGGTGTTTGCAGGACATTTGTCCCAACAGCCAGAGAAGGACAGGCTGCGGCTCTGACTGGATTTGCTATTCCTGCAGAAGCTGCAGAGGAGGAAGAACATTCATCTCACTGGCACCACATCCAGAACAAACAAGGGCTTCTTTTTTTTTTTCCCTTTCTATTTTTTTTTTAGTAAACAGGATGCTGCCAATGTGAAAACTAAACTTGAAATGTAAAAGCAAACAAAAAGCCAAACACCCTGGCAAGCTGTGGTTTGAGGTGGGGGTGGCACAGACACCAGCTCAGCACAGGAGGGGTAAAGCTGGCACAGAGAAATACAACTGTCTCCTCCAGCTGCCTTCAAACCAAACACCAGTCCAGGAGCTGCCACATGGCAGAGCTGGCTCTGAACTCCAAACCCAGGTTCACAGCCCATGTGGGAAGAGCTTTTCAGGGCCTCATGGGAGGAGATGAACTTCAGAGACAGCTAATTCCTTGTGCTCCTGCCCCGTGCCCAGGCTGGAGCTGTGGTGCCCCCGAGGACGTGGCACTGCCCATGTTCAGGTGCCAGCCATGGCACTCCCTCCTCCCACTGTGCTGGCAGGGCTGCAGGTGCTGATATGTGGAGAACCAGACCAGGAAACTGAGCCAGCTGAAACATCTTGACTTTTTAAGTCTCTTCCCAAATTGGGGGCTCACAGAACCACGGAACAGTTTGAGTTGAAAAGGACCTTTAGCAGCACTGTCCCCAAAAGCAGAGGGACAGCAAAGCCACAGGATGGCCCAAGTTGCACTGCAGGGTGTGAGCAGGGATCTGAAATCACAGGTTAATTAATTCTGGGCTTTTTGGTGGCAGCACCTCCTTAAGCACCTCACGCCAGCCTGTGTGTGCTCCTGTTCTTGTGTGCAGGTAAAACTGTGGCGCTGGGCAGTGAATGAGAGCAGAGATGCCCCAGCTAAGGACAAAGCTGGGTGTTTTCTACCCCAAGTTGCTTCCACCACCTGGTTCATCACAGAGCCCTGGAAGTGTTTGACTGGCACAAACAGGGCAAGGGGACAGTGTGGCACAGGAAGGGAACGGACAGCAGGGCTGGGGCTGCAGAAGGGCTGCCAAAATAAGTGTCTTCAAAACTGCATCTTCAGGAGCACAACTTCAGCGAGAGCATAAAGGTTGGACTCGATGATCTCAGAGGTCTTTTCCAACCCAGCAGGTTCTATTCTATGACTCTAAGCCAGTGCTGGCTGCTCCTCAGCCACGCTGACACAGGCAAAGCCTGATTGCTGCTCCTGAAGGAAGCCATGGGCTCAGAAACCTCTGAGAAGCACAGCAGAAACTGCAGGGAAAATTTCCCTGAGTGTTGTCATGGCAGTTCCCTCACGTGGCTCCACAGATGGGTGGAAATCCCGTTTCTCCCGCGTTTATTCCATGTGGGCATTGTCACCACATGACATGGGGAAAGGAGATTAGACTGTTAATCAGGTACTGGGCAGTAACACCAAGTCCCAGCCTGGACTGAGGTTACATTGTGCCAAACTCCTCACAAATAACACACCCAGCCCCAAAAACCTCTGAGCTGAGCCCACGGAGAGCAAACTTTGGGGAGCAAAGCTGGGAATTCCAGACAGAGAACTCCCAGCACAAGCAAGTGGCAGGTCTGGTGCCTCCCCAAAGGGACAAGGACAATCCCTGGCAAATGTCACGGGTCAGGCTGAGGGAAACAGGAGGGTGAGGCTGGAACTGCTGCAGTGTGAGGTTCTTACAGGAGGCTTGATCCCCGTTGGTCTTCAGGGCTATGTCGTTCCTCTCCTGACGCCCCTTCGTGCCAGAGATCTCTTCCATCTTGTGGATTTCGGACAGGCACAGTTTGGGGTTGTAGTGGAAGAAGAGTTTGCCCCGTGCGATGGTGAGGTTGTGCTTGCTCCAGTCCCAGAGCTGGCGAAGGTTCTGGTTGTCCAAGGCATAAAATGAGTAATTGCTGAAAGCAGAAGAATGAAAACATGGGTTGGGACCCACTGAAAGCTCTTTTTATCTCATGCACTAACCCAAAGCAAAGTGAATGTAAGCTGAGGAACGCTTAAAAACAACTTAGGGATTGTCTCCCAGTACAAATCACCCCGACAGCACTGGCACTCCTTGAGCATCAAAGCATCCAAAGACAGGATCTTCTGAGAGAACTCACCCAGCTTCGAGTGTTTCTCCTCTAATCAGATGGAGTTTCCGAAAGAAAGAAAGAGAAACCAAGGCATAAGAGCGGCGAATTTTTAGGTAACCTGAGATTTCTTCTATCAAGCCAAGATTCGCCTCCAGCTCAGCTGCTATGTTATCTGTGGAGAGGGAGGGAAACACTGGGATTAGCTCTGTGATAGCACTGAGAGGACACCGAGAGCAGAGGCAACACGTGTTAAACAGAACAGGTTTGTGTTAATTCATGAGACTTTACACAATTCAATTAATATAAAACCCCGCGGAACAACTCAAGAGCCTTGGCTTTGGGGTTATTTCTCTGAATCCTTGTATGATTCAGGGTAGAGAAGCAAAAGAGGATTACACAGAATGTGCTGAGCTGGAAGGGATCCACAAGGGTCATCAAGTCCAGCTCTTAACCTTGCACAGGACCCTCCCCAAAAGTCACCCCCTGTGTCCCAGAGGATCATCCAAAGGCTCCTGGAGCTCTGGCAGCCTTGGGGCCGTGCCCACTGCCCTGGGGAGCCTGGGCAGTGCCCACCACCCTCTGGGTGGGGGAAGAACCTTTCTCTAATATCCGACCTAACCCTGCCCTGACACAACTCCAGATCATTCCCCTGTCGCTGATCACCAGGAAAGCCCCAGCTCGGGGTTGGTGTCCCACTCCCAGCCCACTCCTGACTCCTGGTGCACTTACTTCCTCCCCGGATATTGATCACCAGGCTGCCATTAATGACTGTGCAGCCTCGGAGCTCCTGCGCCGACGTCACCGAGTCGATGGTCTTCTCCTTGCCGAAGTCACACACCTTGGGACAGGGCCCCGCGCAGGGCGTGCAGTGCAGGCTGCAAAACAGGAGGCTTGGGATGCAGGGCTGATGCTTAACATGGAATGGCACCCGGGGCATCAACCTCCAGCAATTCCCAAGAGCAGTGGTGTCCTGGAAATGCCCCCTGGGATTCACTTGCAGAGAGCAGCACGTGGCTCTTAGCAACTCCAGAGTCATGGGATCATGGAATGGTTGGGGTTGGGAGGGCCCTTAAAACCCATCTCATTCCACCCTCTGCCATGGGAACTCCAGAGTCATGGGATCATGGAATGGTTGGGGTTGGGAGGGCCCTTAAAACCCATCTCATTCCACCCCCTGCCATGGGCAGGGACACTTTCCACCAGGTTGCTCCAAGCCCCGTCCAACCTGGCCTTGAAAATAACTCTTTAAATTGTCATTTCCACACTTCAAACACAAATAGCTCCATCTCTTCCTACGTAACAGAAACCAGAACAACGGGATTTGGGTTATTCTGAAGAGCTCAGTGCTCTGCATACCACGGCTTTCAAGACCAACAAACCCAGCCTTCATCCCAAAGATCATTAACCAAACTGATGAGCTGGCCCTTAATCTGGGAATCCTCTGATTAAGGACTGCACATAAAGTTGCTTATAAAAAGGCAATGCATGTGCTTTGTGCTGTGGGGAAATCCTGCGAGCTGCTTGCTTGCCCTGGTCACACCACCACAAAAATGTGTTCCCATGCAGTTCAGAGGAAGGAATGCTCGAGGAAAAGCAGGGAATACAGCTGAGTCCCAGTGGCAGAGGCCTGGACCAGCACAGGAGAGGCCACGGGGCTGTTACACAACTTTGGGGGCTGCTCGTTCGCTCTTTTGAAAAGCAAAACAGGAAATGGCATAAAAAGTCCTGTTACAGCGAATTCCCTGAAATTATTACGGCAGGAGCAAACACAGGCGAGCACAAAGCGACCAATATTCATAGGAAATCTGACTCATCACAATATATAGTGGCATCATGGGACAAACAACTAAGTTTTCAGCGACAAACAGCTCAGCAACATAAATTATTTAATTCCTTTGTCGAAAAGCCCTGGGGAGAGACGGAGTGGCTGCTCCCTGCTTTGATTCATGCTACACTTGTTTGTTACACTGTGCATGTCTGTCTGGCACAGCTTGAACCTGCTCAATGAAAGTAATTACAGGGATGAGGGACAGGCATTCTGAGAACGAGCCGCTCAAAGGACGCCGCGCTCTTTTCATTAGCCACGACCTCTCCCTGTTGTGCTTTCCAGCCACAACCTCTCCCTGTTGCGTTTCCAGCCCAGTTTTCCAGCCTGAGGTTGCCCCAGAGGGGAGGGTGGCAGGGCTGCTGAAGCCTCTCCACTTCACATCTCCTTTCTCACACTCCACTACAGAAAGACCCATCCAGCTTGAGGATGCTCTTCTCCCATATCCTCTCTCTCCATCTCCCTTTCCCACTTTTTTCCAAACCTGGGAGAAGCCAAGGGAAGAACAAATTACCAGTGCATGGGAGGTAGAGCTGTCTGCTTTTAATGGCTTGAAATTAGCAAGGTATTAGTTTGTAAATCATATTAAAGTGGACCAGGTGATTGCCCCAGACACCTTTCCGGGTGCTGACACGGAACACAAACCCCCACGTCGGAGAGCAAAGTATGGAAGAATACTGGGCCACAGACATCTTTGGCCTCGAGAGGATGTGACTGTAGCCCTGGGGAAGCAGCAGAAAATGCCACCTGTGTCCTTGGGCCAGGCCTGGGAAACTAGAAGGAACTGAAGAAAACAACCAAGAATAGCAAGAGCGTGTTTTGAGATTTGCCAGCACGAGGAGAGGTGATGCCCACCCATCAGAAGATGGACTAAGACGGATGGACAAGAACACCCAGCCAATGATGTGGAGCACAGACTCATATGGACAGGAGTAAAACAGTATAAAAGACAAGCTGTGTGTGTATAAAGTGGCTTTTGGCCGTTCTGCTTTTGCTTTTTCCTCTCCCTGAACCAAGCCTTGAGCCTGTGTTTATCTGACCATCGCTACAGCGAAGCACAGCCCAAACTCCCCCCCCAGTCCCGGAGCGGGTTCTTCACCCCACCAACCCCACCCGACTTACTTGCTGGAGTTCATGATGTACCCCGAGGGGCACTCGTGGACGCACTCGTTGTTGTGGATGACGTGACAGCCCGACTCGCGGGCGCTGCGACACTTGTTGTGCAGCTCCTGGCAGAAGGCGAAGGTGACGCAGCGCCAGCCCTCGAAGCGATAGTGCCCGGCGGGGCAGCTCTCCACACACCTGCCCTCCAGGTAGAAGTTGCGACAGGCCACGCACTTCCCGGGGTCGTTGGGCTCCGTGCAGTCCCCCAGGCACTCGCTGTGACAGCACTGTCCCTCCGGGGTGCAGCCCTGCGACTTGCACGCAGCGGGACACACTGGGGAGAGAAAACCAAAGGCGGTGAGTGCCAAGGGACAGCCCAGCCACGAGTGACCCCCAGAGCTCACGGGCTCTGCTTGCCTTTGTGAATGGCTTCTCAAAAGGCTCATCAGCCTTTTCAGTGGAAACTCCACAGTTTAATAATGATTTTGAAGAGTGTTATTGCTCACTCTCACAGCTCATCCAAAGAAAGAGAATGGAGTTTCCGTTGAGCACTGGGAGGCTCCAGGAGAGCTTTGGTGACTCCAACATTAGTTCCACAGCTCAGGAGTGATCAGACCCTACAGCAAGAGCTTCCCAGCCAGGGAAGATTCAGTTTCAGCCAGAAGATTCCGATGTCTTAGCTGAAGGAACCCAAGTTTCCCCTGGTAATGCTGTGAATAACACATGTCCAACAGTCCTTTGACACAACCCTTCACCTTTCTCAGGATTTGGTTCCCATCTGACCATCACCATGTCACAGGTTCCCCAGAGCAATCCTGCCACCCCGGACCAACACGAGCTCTTTGGTGACTCCCTCAACAGCTCCACAAAGAAGAGCACCCATGAGTGCTCTCAGCCTCATCCATGCTTGAGGTTTTTATGGTTTGCCTTTTAATTACCCGTTACTTAGTGCCCCACAACACCTTCAACGAGCAGTTTGGGCTCTGAACTGGGAACCAGCAGCACAGCCTGGAGCAAACACCACGAGGAACACGGTGAGGAGCAGACCCAGGGAAGTTCCGCAGGGAAGGTCAGTCCTGCCCCTCAGCACCTCCACACTCAGCCTCAGAGTCTCAGACAAGGCTGAACCCATGAAATCCAACTGCTTAATCCAGAATATGTCCCCGAAGTCCAGGGCAGGAAGGGCAGGACAAAGCTGGAACCAGCACTCCAAGAGCAGGAACCAGCGCCGAGCCCGGCTCTGATGGAGGAAGGGCTTTGGGTGGGGATGTGAGCCTGGATTTATCCCCTTTGGAGGGATTTACCTGGGATTTATTGGGGGGACTTACCCAGCCTTTGGGATACAGCCATGAATTGTCAAGACCTAGAAGAAGACACAGCCTTGTTGTCACCAAACCAGAGGGTTCTGTCTGAGGGCACATCTGAACAGCTCCCGATGTCCTGCCCTTGGTGAAGGGAGGCTGAAAAACCCTGAGTTGGCACCATTTGCCTCGAAATTCCCCAAGCCTCGTGTCCAACCCTCAGTGGCAAAGCAGGAGGGGCTTTATCTGGGGAGGTCCCGGCCACGTCAACGCTCAGGGGTGGGATTTGCTCTTCAGTTTCTGGCTGACACACGTGAGCAGAGCAGTGGTGGGACGGGGGGTACTTTTCTTCAGCCGGAGGAGCAGCGTGTGAGACCCCCTGAATATGGGATCCCTCCCATGTGGGATCCCCTCCACTGGGATCCCTTCCACGAGCAATCCCCTCCACTGGGATCCCCTCCATGTGGGACCTCCCCCGCTGGGATCCCCTCCACTGGGATCCCCTCCATCTAGGATCCTCTCCATGTGGGACATCCTCCATGTAGGATCCCCTCCATGTGGGACCTCCTCCACTGGGACCTTCTCCATGTAGGATCCCCTCCATGTGGGACGTTCTCCACTGGGACCTTCTCCATGTGGGATCCCCTCCACTGGGAACCCCTCCACTGGGATCCCTTCCATGTAGGATCCCCCCCATGTAGGATCCCCTCCATGTGGGACCTCCTCCACTGGGACCTTCTCCATGTAGGATCCCCTCCATGTGGGACGTTCTCCACTGGGACCTTCTCCATGTGGGATCCCCTCCACTGGGAACCCCTCCACTGGGATCCCTTCCATGTAGGATCCCCCCCCATGTGGGATCCCCTCCACTGGGACCTTCTCCATGTGGGATCCCCTCCACTGGGACCTTCTCCATGTGGGATCCCCTCCATGTAGGATCCCCTCCACTGGGATCCCCTCCATGTGGGATCCCCTCCACTGGGATCTCCTCCACTGGGATGCCCTCCATGTGGGATCCCCTCTATGTAGGACCCCCTCCACTGGGATCCCCTCCATGTGGCATCCCCTTCACTGGGATCTCCTCCACTGGGATCTCCTCCACTGGGATCCCCTCCACTGGGATCCCCTCTATGTAGGACCCCCTCCACTGGGATCCCCTCCATGTGCTGCCCGTGTCTGGATGATCCAACCCCCAGCAGGAAAAATCCCCCTCGGCTCCAAGTTAAGGGATTGCAGAATTAAGTGAGTTAAAGCTGTTAATGCCACTCTTGGAATAAGCAGCAGTGGACGAGGCAGTCGAGATGGGCAACCTCTGGTTTGTTCCAGCCTCGTAAATCCTTGGGAGGGAATATGAAATGGATAAAGCTGAAATTCTATCACAAGGACAACTTAATCTCAAATTCTTCCTGCTTCCATGTCAGTCACTCACTGCAGGTATTTTCTCTGTGCATCCCTCACAATTCATCCACCAGCCACAAACACCAGAGTGTGTTTCAAACTCATTCTCTACCATGCTGACCAACTTTTTGACTTTTTCTTATCAACAAGTCTTATTTTATGAACCTGTCACAAACAGTAAGTGATTGAAACCAACAGCCAAATAGCAGCAACTTGTAGGTGACACCTTGTATGGGAATAATATAAAGGGAGACACTTTTTAAAATAGTTATACATGTTTTTTTAACTGGTTATATTTGGTTATCCATTATAATGGATGTTTTAAATGGTTCTACGTCCCTTACCAGGCCAGAGATGAGCACAGAGATGTCATGGCTGCAGGTTATTAGAAATATTAGCAGCCAAAAATTCCAGAATTGAATCCAAAACACTATCAAACTTACTAATTCCAGTCTAAACTAAGGCTTAGAAGGTGTGTGGGGGGGAAGCCTGGGCTGTTTCTCCCACACCTCCCCTGACACAGAGATGTCCTGCAAGGACTTTGCACTGGCTGGTACCCTTTGGAGCAGGAACAGCATCCCACTGGGAAGCAAACCAGGAGATGCAGGCAGGAATGGCCTGTGGAAGCTGGAGGGTGAGTGCTGGCAGCACCAGTGCCAGTGCTCCTGCAGAAAGGCATTTCCCTGGGTCTCTTCCACACTCAAGAACTACAAAGTTTAAACCACTCAAAAGACAGCCCTTGTTCCCCAAGGAGTGAGCAGAGCAGACGGGGAGCTGGGAAAATCCAGTCCTCATGCAGAGCACCCAGGAACACATGGCACCTGCTTAACATTCTGCCACACAGGACTCTTATTGAATTTGTTATGGAAACTAAGCTTCAAAGCCCCTGTGCTTATTTACACATTTTGAACGCAGCTGCAAAGATTCACAGGGCAGAAACTGCTTCAAGTCTCCACTCTAAAGGTTCTTAGAAGGTACAATTGTACTATTTTTAAACTGTTCTTAACGTTTCTCTTTTTCCTGTTCCACGAGCTTTTGATGCCTCAAAGACAGCTCGAAGAAAGCAAAGCACCCAAGGCAACAGCTTTTTTTTTTTCCATTAAGTACTCGAGACCAGAAATTGTCAATCACTATTTGGTGCAAATCCTCATTACCCAAGATCCTGAACAGATGTCGGCGTGACATTATTGAAGTCTGCATGTTAGGGAGCATCTGAAGCCGTGTAAAACCTCTCCACAGTAACTCCACTAGGGCTTTTTGCCACTTATACTCCAGGTTTTGTAACTTGGATGGGTCAGAAGTGGGGGTTTTGTTTGGGTTTTTTGCTGTCATTTCCTTTCACCGAACAGGTTTGTGCTGACCAAAGTGCACCTCATTTCTCCTCCACCATCAGGCTCTGCAGACTCCAGTAATTGTCACTGGTCCGGGTAGATTGGCCTCTTTGCACAAGGATGGGCATCCCAGGACAGTGGGCACGGCCCTGAAGCTGCCACAGCTCCAGAAGCCTTTGGAGAACAGGACAGGGACAGGGTGGGATTGTTGGGGTGTCTGTGCAGGGCCAGGGGTTGGACTGGATGATCCTTGGGGGTCCCTTCCAACTCAGGATATTCTGGGACTCCAAGAGGGCACTTTTAGGAGCTGTGGCACAACCCTGTCCAAGGTGAGGAGGCTCAGACGTGGCACCCACACCCCCCCAGCCCCTGGGAGACTTTTTGGGCAACGCAGTGCCCTCCTCTCAGCCTGGGGAAAATTAACTCTCTTCCCAGAAAGCCAAAAGGGAACCTCACAAATCCCTGGGACGAGGGAACAGCAACTCCAGGGAAGGGGCAGAAGCCACGACACCAAAGCACAGAAGGTGCTGCAGGAACAGGGATTTCAGCCCCAGAGCAGAGCCAGGGCGGCTCAGCAGCAGCTCTGGGACAAATCAAAAAAATGAAAAAAAGCTTCAAAATCCCCCATCCCAAAGACGACCAAGAGCCTGCCACGAACCTGCCCTGCACGGAGCCCACGCAAAAGGTTCAAACCTGTCGTTCCAGGGGTGAATAAATATTTTAACTCGCTGCTAATGTGGCTCCCAAGACTGAGGAAAAAATGCATTTTCCAAAGGCTTCTGATTAGAGATTCAAAGGGACATTTCTTGGTGCTGCTGAGGCCCAGCCAGGGGGGGACAGGAGGCAGCAGAGTCAGCGCAGAGGAATTTCCAGCCCCGTGCATCGCTCCCGTGTTTCACCACTTCCCTGTGCTCCAGGTGGAAACAAAACACACCAATAGTGTCAACACATTCCCGAGCCAACCCAGGTAACCAGGAGATCCATACTGAACAGGCGAGTCAATTAAGCATTAAGATGTTCAGCTAATAAACAGTCTGTCTTAATACCGAAGTAAGTATAAACCCATTGGCGTCAGGTCTTTGCTAACAAAACAGTGAATTGTCGCAGGAACAGGGGAAAAAAGCTCACTGGGGTTCTCTGCCACCGGGTGGGTTTAGACAGAATCACATCAGAATTCCAAGTTGGAAGGGACCCACAGGGACCATCAAGGCCAAAAGAGCAGCATCGTGGGTGAGCTGAGCTGGGTATTGGCGGCTGGGTGTGATGAGAGGAACACAAACACAGCTCAGGAAGGAGAAATCCTAAACCCCAGTGAGTCCCAGGATGCTGCCCTGGGATGGAGGTTCCCATGTGGGTTTGGGACCGATCCCTCGAGAATCCACCCGACCTTTGCAGGATGCACCTACAAATCCCCAATGTGACAGGCATAGATACGGTTCGTGCCAGTAAAGAAACAAACGGGTTAAGTGCAGCCCCATAAAGAAATAAACGGGCTGTTGTGAGGTCACCAGATCATGAGTTTCCCTGAGCTCTTGCCTATCTTGCATTGGCCTTTTTAGCCATCAATGCGCTTGCAACGAGCGTGGGTAGAGCCCTGCCCAAATCTTCGTTCGCAAAGCCTGGCCATGATGATGATGTCAAAAAGTACAACAGTTACGACAGGACTGTTGTGAGTCCTCCCTGAGCATTTTGTCAGGGAATACATGAATTATTATCAGGTGTATTACTAAGACAGCAGACTGAACTGACACAATAACTTAGCTATAGTCATCTAAAAAAAAATATATATGTTGAGGACCGCTTAGCGTAGCACTGTGAAATATGTATATGATGTAATGAATATGTATGAAATAACTGTATAAAAACCTGACATACTTTGCATCTGTGTGTGTGTGGTGGAGCAGAGGCCACCCCGCACCCAGCGCTGTTTGCTTTTACCATATAATAAACTCTTATTTGACAATCCATTTGGGGCTTGAGACTCTGTTTCTCACACGGAGGAGCAAACCCTCCCGTCCCCAGTTACACAAGCCGCGTTTTGATTTACACGCGAGAGGCAACGAGGAGGCTCCAGATCCAACCAAGTCCAGGACAGAAAACAACTGCGGCAGCAGCACCGCCCTCAACCTCAGCCCGTGCATTGGCTGCCGGCGCGGGGAGGCACCGACCGCCTCCCC
>VWZG01008534.1:0-46335 GCA_013396735.1 Grallaria varia
CTATGATTCTATGATTCTTCACTTGCGTTAGCATACTGTACTTTATGTTAAAGTAGTGTAGTATCATGCAGATGTAATTGAAAAAATAATGAAAAGTTGAAATACGAAATCAAATCCCAGGGCTCTTGTGTTAAATTGTTGCTGAGAAGTGGGCTGAGAGTGCTACATTTTTCTGTGTTTGACTTATGGGGTGTCTAGCATAGTAAAACATGAATCAGCCAAGCTCTACTGCAGATTTCAGATGTCTGAGGAACCATCTCATTTCTTGTTCATAACTTTCTACTTGTTTAATTGCTTGTTCTGAGACTGAACAACTTTTATGCTATGTTTTTATTAAAAATTAGATATATAGACTCACTCTTGTATAAACAGTATGGGCAAATAGGTCTTCACAAAATGAAGACCAAATTCTGTTCTCCAGCATAATGAAAGTTTGTCTGAATGTGTTTGATATTTCAGGCCTGCAAGGTACGATAAAATCTATGTTAAAATATCTTGAGGAAACTGTATTGGGGTCTGTGACAAAACTTCCCTCTGAGGGGCTTCACTGGTGCCAGGACTTCCCATTGCTCTGCGGATGATGGAAGAAAACTTTCTTTATTGGAGCCAAAATGGCTCTATCTAATTGCAGGGTTGGAGCTCTGTATCAATCCTGCACACTAACTAATAAATACACATTTGCCCAGCATTTAGCAGTTTGAGGCACTTATTCTAACAGAGCTTTATGGGTGTTCTTGTAAAAAATAATGAAAAAAAAAAAAAAGAATGACATTGTGCAAAACAGTTGATCAGTATATGACTCAGCTATAATATAGGTGTGTGCTTAGGCATGGTATGAGATTTTAACATGAGCTTTTGTCTGAGGTCATGACTAAGCTTGAATAATAAGTGAAATCTGTGGTAGTTTCTAGTTTCTGCCTTATGGAATAAAGCTATAGTAGGAGGTTTCTAATAACAATGGAAAATAATAAGTAAAAGTGCAATTATTTCCTATAGGATTTTTCTGAGAACTGGTGGGATTTGTTCCCAGCAACAGCTAAAATATAGGGCTTTTTCAGAGCTAGATGCCACATGCACCTTCTAGGGAGCCAGGCTTTAACCTTTTACATATTCTGTTCTTTCTTCAGTAATCCAAAGTGAAAAATGCTTAAGTGCTCAACACTGTGCTTGGCAAAGTGATTCGGAAATGGATCTCTTTTTTTTTTCTAGTAGTCATCTGCTGTCAGGTGACTATCTGGGTTCCTTAAAGAGGCATAGGTGGTATGTATTATACTGGTTACTTGATGACTAAGCCAAACCAAAAGAATTACAGTCCCAGAATGTACTGAAACTTATTCGTGGAGGATTTGTGGAGCAGAGACAATCCCATATTGCAGGCACAGCAACAGTGTTGTTATGTCTTGGATGCGACTGCATGGCAAATAATTACTCACTTCTAGCTCCAAATCAAACAACTTGAAATGGTTAAGAAGACCTAGAACGTTAACTTAGTCAAACCTGCACATTTATTGAAATGCAGCTGTGCCATTACTGAGGTACCTGCTCTACCATTTGGCTGGACCTAAAAGAAAGATGAGAGTTGGCTGAGGTGTGATGGTTGTTTCTCTTGCAAGGGAGGATCTGGTGTCTTTCTTTTATCTCCAAGGCAAAACTGGAGTCTTTAAGGACCCTACAAACCCCAGATCTGATTTGTTTTATGGTGGGTTTGGGACCTCGCCAAAGGCCACTTCTTTCAGTGTGGATGGACCAGGTGAATGAGGAGTGTTGGTTAAGTCTTTGCAAGGGATATAGGGCCCCAAATCCATGAAGACAGTTCTTTCAGAGTTCTGTAGCTTTTAGGGGTGCAGATCCTGGAGTATTTCTGCAGGGCTGTGCCAGACTAGCCAACATAACCAATGAACATCTTAATTTTTCAGAGGTTTGGTATTCCCACTGATCCAAGGCTATAAACTTGTGGAAGATGGAGCAAAATTATGGAAATTCTCCTGCAACTAACCTTTTCTATCGTTTTCACAAAGATACACATCTTGATAACCTTCCCTGCTTAGTCCTTTTTTCAACTCCGTCCTAAACTAACTTTCAACCTAAGTACAAAAAGGCCCGTACTACATTCATAAAATGAAATTATTTGAAAGTAGTGCTTCTAATAATTTAAATTGCTTTTAAAGTTAAAATGCCACTGATAAGTGTATATAGTGAAAAGCAAAATTTATATAAAATAGCTGTGGGGAAAACCAGGCCTGTCCTGTGAGGGAAAATACATGAAGTTCTTTTTCTTAATCGCAATTCTTCTCATAGCTTTCCTCTGCATTTTCTGTTTTTCTTCCTTTTCCTGCTTTATTGGTGTATTTCCCTTATAAATCTGTTAAATTTCTTATTTGCTCTTTAACTTGGCAGTAAAAATGTGTTGAGCCCAGTTTGCTATAAAAATATATTCTGCGAAGATTGACTCAGTTGTCAGATTTGGTGCTTTCCAGTAGAATTCCGAATCTTGCCAGAGAAAAAGTCATATCAAAAATTTAACATTACATTTTATTTCTCTCATCTTGTTTACTACAGGTAGCTTTACATGTAATCTCCTGCTTGTTGTATGTTATCTTCCCAGCCCCCTCAGAATACTCTTGTTTGATACAGACATGAATTGCACTGGCAATTGGAAAGCTACTGTGCTGTAGAATTGTATTTTAATTGCACATACCTGTAATTAATTGTATGGGAATTTTCACAGTATTCTCCCCAAGGAACAATTTAATTGAAAAGTAACTGAGTTGTCTAGACTATAGCAACTCATAAAATCATCACTAGTTTTGGGTTTTGAGCTACAAAGCAGCAATAGCGGCATGGCTTGTAGATTTAAAGTACTTACAAGCACAGGAACTGTTTTATAATCCCCATCGTAGTAGTCTAACCTGGCAAACTGTTTTTAACTGGGTCAAGTACAAAAAATGTACATTAAGCTTAAAAGTAAAGATTATCTCTGTGTTAATCTGTGATAGGATAGATTTTTTTTTTGTGTAGAAGCACCCCTGTTATACATAGACATTTCTTCCTCCAAATGTGTAAAAAATACGTGTTTTTGTAGAAAACACGTTGCGGCTGCCTCTCACAGCTTGTGGCACAGCTGGTTAACGTGTGACACTCAAAGAGGTACTTCAGTGGTTCTGGGTAACAATGATGGCATTCATGTTTGTGTGTTTATATGGCAAAGACCAATTGGTGGAAGCATTTATTCTTTTTTTTACTATTTACCTTTGTAAGTAATCTTCTAATTATTTTGAAAACTGCTAACTGAAAACACAAATGCTCTTGTGAAGGATAGGAACAGAAGTTGGCCACAGGGAGCATTTAGGTGCTTATTTAAATTGTATGTGTGTGTGTGTATATATCCATATATTTGTGTGTGGGTGTCTGTATGTGTGTGCAACATTAACAGGATTTATTTGTACCATCATAGTGCCTCAAGGACTGAAAAAATTTCTTAGGGTCTACCAGTGCTATATGGCTACACCCTGAAAGCAGTTGTTTCCAGTGCCTAGCAGAAAAAAAAACACACTCATTTAGGCAGCACTTCAGTGTGCTGAAGATGATGAAACTTAAGCAAATGTTTGAGTTTTCCTTGCATTGTAGCCAAAGCAAATCAGAAGCAGTAAAAAGCAAGGACTAACACACCATTTCATACTCACTGACTTAAAGCCCAGAGAGGTTTATTTCACAGGGGAAATAGCATTATTATGGGTTGATGTTAGCCAGTACATCATCAAATTTGTGTAAAATTCTAGGAAGAACAGGGTTGTTTGTAGCTTTTGTGTGAGCTAAAGACTATGAAACATTTGCTGACCCCTAAAACCACCGATCCTCTTTTCTTTTTAGCACTTGTGGACTAGCAGGTGGAAGACACCACCCTAATTCTTGCTGGAAATGAAGGTTGGTGCTTTGTCCATGCTAGCAGAGGCTCCCTCTTGTAAGATTTTCCATATACAGTCAGACATCACCATTCAGGGCAGTTTCCGAGCACTTCTGCCTCTAATGCCAAAGGATGCAAGAAGCCAAGGAGCAATGGAAAATAACAGATTGAAAAGTACTTTGATTTCAACTTCAGCCCAGTGATATATAAACTGAAACAACTCACACCTGCTAGCATATGTTTTGTAGACCCAATTGAAATAGTGAAAACCTCAAAGAAAGGTTTTTGACAGTATGCACAGTGCACATTTTATTTTATCAGAATCTGTCCTTAAGAATGAAAGAAGACATGACTGCCCACTGAATGTGTTTTTATGTTCAGGTGTTAAAAATGTGTTTCTTTCTCAAAAACACAAAGTAGGATTAAGTAAAAAAAACATAACAGATCTTTGCTGTAGATTTTGTGTGTAGCTATAAAGATAAAATCCTTGATTCTCATTCGGTAATGGATAGATGTTTTAGCCCTTACTGGTAATTCTGAGTATTAGAGCAAGCTTTCAGATTATGCTGATGGTGTTTCATAATCTAGATGGTCAGAGCATTTAAAAGAGAGAAGCAGTCAGTGTATTTTCGTTCAGATTAAATCCTCCCACCCCTCAGTACACTGAAGTGGAGAATCTGCCGTTGCCTCTCTCATTACTGGCCAGGGGTTTGTAACCCTCTTGGGCCTCATAAACATGAAATTCTCTGAGCCCAAAGCTGCTGAAAAGACGCTGAGGTGCCTTGCATCTCTGCAGCTCCTCCACACCCCGGTCCTCCATGGATAGCCTTCCCTGAGCCGGTCCCTTTGGCATGATGCAGCCCACTCACACATGAGGGTCTAAGGTCCAGCCCAGGAGCATCTTGGAAATCCCCACATAGTTGGATGCTGTTGAAATTGGCACAGCTACCCACACAGTGACAGCAGTGCCTTGGATTGGAGCCTGGTTGTAGCTCGGTGCATCCTTGCTGGATTGGCTCTCTGGTGAAGGCAAAGCACACGGCAGTCAGGGTGGGTAAGGACTCTGTGCATTAGCAGTTTTATGATCTGTATTGTAAGTGGCTGAATGGCTTTTGTACAGCTGTAAAGCACGCTTAACCCAATGTTATAAAACATGTCTCAAATGTATTTTCATAGCTTCATAAACTGGACTTCATTTATGTAGGTACTTTTTATTGTAATCCTTTATCTTAAACATGAAACTGTTTCCTGATACACTTTCTTTTCTTTTTTTTTTTTTACAAAAAAAAGGGGTAAAGAAGAGAAAACCTGTTTTGTTATATGCATCAGGAGAATCTTTAAGTAATAGTGCTCTGAACTTGTATTTTTGTATTTCTAACCTCAGAATGCAGGCCTAGCAACTAAAAAGCAAAAATAACATTAATTATGACTGTTCTTCGCTGTGGTTTTTGGAGTATAAGTTTGTAACAGATGTTTGGGGGGAGAGAAGGGTGAAAAGGAAGGATGGATTGTTTCTTTTTCTCGGCCCCAACTGGTTTTAATTCTTTCTTGAACATTTTGAGAATATCTTTAAACACTTGCCAGAGTTCAGTTAACATCCTGTGACTAAAGGTGGAAAATGTCCTACTTTGTTTTTCTTCAAACATATACCTGCTCTTGCTGCTTATGCCAAAGCCAGAAAAAGAACGGATTCCAGCTGGCATAGGTTTTATTACTGTTACATTAATTTGCAGGTTAAGCCTCAAGTTGGGAGGGGTCTGTGGGATTGATTTATTTATTTACTTTTTTTATTTTCATGATTTTTAAAAAGTGCCACGTAAAACACTGCCATTTAATTACAGGAAGGTTATGGTCTTTTTTTGGTGAGGTTTAACAGCTTATTCTTGTTTACATGAAGTTGTAGAAATGTAGTTTTAAAATATGTTTAAAGTAGAGATTGTGTTCTTAGGTTTATCATGTTTTTTCTGTACTATGTATAAACAAAAGATTGCACATTATTGAAAGCCCTTTTTTGTGGAAAAAAGGATTGGGGAAAAAAGTTTATATAAGAATGCAAAATAACTTCCCGAGACTATTGGCGCAGTGTGACCATAAAACCTCAACAGCACATTGTGCAGTGACATTATAACAATTTTCTTTAGCACCTCTGCAGCATTCTCAGAAGGTCCTGTTCTACAAAACACACACCATGGTATCAGTTGACTGTTTTTTCCAGAGTCGGTTCTTTACATGCATGTTTTTGTGATTAGTTGCTGTTCCACAAGTAATTGGTTGGAGTTTTTTCCTATTTAGCTTATCGCATGTATGTTTTATTTGCATACATTTGTACATTCAATAAGTTGTAACATATAGGTGTGCAAACTCCTTTTAGCGCATTTATAATCTCTGGATTGGGATTTCCAGTGGTTTAGTTTTAAAGACTTCTTTTTTTTTTTTAATACCAGTATCAAAATACAGACGTATCAAGAAAGAAAATGGCACAGAATTGCTCCTAAGGCCAGATAGAATCCAGCTGCTCCACCAACCCCAGTATTGGCTGTGGATGAATTTATTTTTTTTTTTAAGCTGAGTGCCTTTAGTTCTGTTTTTCTTGTAGCCCAAAATGGAGAGCAGATCTCACATGTAAATAGTTCCCAATTTTGCTGGCAGTGAATAGGACTATATAACATTAATATCACACTAATAGTACTTTAAATAAAAACCTTTGTGTTTATTTTGTACCTTTATCATTTTAGCTTTTTTTAGTGATTTCCCATATAGCTTAGCTCAGCCACCATCATTTCATACCAAAATACAGTATATTTGGGGCTGTGTTTTACCTGTAAGAGTGTTTGCCTGCTTTCCAAACTGGATTCAAATCTTGGAATGGAATACATTTTCAGTCTCTTAAAATTCAGCATGAGCTTATACTGAGCATTGAAATGAAAACTGTAGGTGATGTGAAATGTTGGACCTATCTACGATTTCATTGAAAACACCAAGGTGCTGTATGATCTGGGTGTGTAACTGCGTGTGAGTTCTTTCTGTTTGAGGTACCGCCCTCCAAAATAGCTGTGGTGAGTATCTTTTCAGACTGTCTCTGTGACTGTGCAAGTTACAATTGCTCTTTCTGTGGTGACCGTGAGAGAGGGGTGAGGATGTCCAGAAACATCTACCTATATCCTTACTTGCTTAAGTGCTCCCTCCTTTGGTACAGCAGACCCTGTGGTCTGAAAGCTACTCATCAAATGATGCAAACAAACAAGAGAAGTATTTTTTGTCCAACTTATTTTCTATAATGCTTTTAAGTACCTTGTGCCTAAAAATGATAAAAACCATACTTGTTCTTTTTATTTGAATCAATGTTTGCACCATTACATGAGGTACATTTTTGAAATTCTCTCATTGCTTATTCCCTGACTGAGCCTTGCTTCAGCCAGAGACAATAGAAAATTAGGTCTTCTGAGTAGTATTGCATCCTAAACAGCTCGTTATTTAGCGCTTGATATTTGATCTGAGCTAGGAGAGGACTGAAAGGAAGGGTGGTTTCTCCAGAAGACATTGTTCTGGCCAAATCCTGCTCTGACTAGTGTCATGAGGAAGAGGATGCTGGCAGCGGTGACAGCTGAAGGCAAGATGAGGGACAGCTCCTGGTGTGCGCGTGTGTGAGAGCAGCCCGGCAGCGACCGCCGCAGACCACACACCCGCGGGACCCGCTGTGCTGGCAGTGGCCAGCGGGACATGCCCTGCACCACCCGCCCCGCTTGGCGCAAGGCCAAGGCAATAATAAGTTGTAATTGCTATTTTGATGGCTCTTTTGTGATCATGCAGAGGGATGGAGGCCTCTGCCAGCCTTGGCAAGTACCCATTTGACAAACCATAACCATCTCAAGCAGCTCCCTCAAGTGACAGCAAAGCTGCCAAGCATGCCGTTGGCTTTGAGAACAGATTTGCCTCTCCCCTCCCAGAAATGAGGTTCCAGAAGTATTTACTGGGATAAGAGAGAAAACTTAACTGCTTGTGCATCCATTGGCTGAAGAAAGGCTCCAGCCTTCACTGTGGTGAACCTGGTGCTCACTGTGTATGTAGGTGCATAATCCAAATGCTGAAATTGCATTTGCAATCTAAAATACCAGTGTCTGTAGCACTGCACAGTGCTCTGCTTAAACTACTCTGGGTTTTCTTCCGCTGTATTACATCTGTGTCCACATCATCTTTGTGGACATGAATGGTAAAATATTTTTGCAAATGCAAGAAATGCATCTGAACTGACATTTCACAAAGGCTGAAAACCACTTCCCGTCCTCTGAGTCCACTTCTCCCCCCAAAACAAGCAAGCAAGCAAAGGAAAGCCCCTGGGTGAGTCTGTTTGGAGGATCCAGTGTCTGAAATTTGCTGCCAGAGTTTGCAGAGCCAGTGCATTGTGCCACTCATACCAGCTTGCAGCTGGGAGAGTCCAGCTACAGCTTCGAGAGTGGGGACTTGCAGAGTGGCTCTGATGCTTGTTATTTAACTGTTTTGTATTTCATTGCCCATTGCATTTATTTCCCGTGCTTTATGTAAAGGAAGAATATTTCATTTTGAATTACTTGATACATCTTTAGGTCAGCAATGCGTATCAGCTGCGGGAACATTCTCCCTGCTTATGAGTATGGAGAAGGCTGTGTGCGTTCCTGCACACAGAGGGAAGAAGTTTGACAAATCCATAAATGTGCTTTAGTGTTAGACCAAAATTCACATAATATTAGTAATTCACTTTTTTTTATCAAGGAAGCTGTTGCAATGTGTGGAAATGCAAAGTTAGAAACATAAGAAGTGCTCTCATAAAACTGTTTCTATGAAATACAAACTGCAAGTCCCACACGGGACAAAGTGTGAAGCTGAATTTTTATGAGAAATCCTTGGAATTACCATGAACTTTCAGTGACACCAGCAATGTTGGTTCCCACTGCGGTAAGCTATTTGCTCATAGTTATTCATTGTATACTTAAATGTATGCTTTCTGGTCACAAAAATAATTGGCAAGGATGTTTTGGGTTTGTTTTTCTTCATGGGAGGAGAAAGGAAGGATTTGTAATGTTCTTGATCAGAGGTCAAGATAGATCCTACTCATTGTAATGGCACACAGCTTGTGCTGGGTTTAATCAGCTTTGTATTTTTTATATTTAAAGGCACAGTATAGAAGTCTTTAGATTGGAAAAGCGACGTAACTACAAACGATGTGCACCTGCTAGAACAAAATTCTTTCAAAGTTCAGGGAAAAATCCTCTGTAAATCTCATGGTGGAATGAATTCACTCACGCAAAAGGCAGAATTTATCTTGGCTACAGTGGTGTGAATTCTGAATAAACCCCAGAAATATAAAAGATAAGGCCCCAGATTTTCAGCAGTGTAGCTGGCATGTTGTCCGTTCCACACTGTCAAATGATTGCCTCTCCGCAAAATACTTCTGAGCTTTTTAAATTACAGAATTCATCTACTGAAAAAAAGAAAAAGTAGTAGATGGGCATTCAAGAGGTGAGATCTTTGCTGTAGGATTAAGGGATGTTCTATTGATTTCAGTAACAGAACTGACTGGAAGAAGAGGTCGACCAAGTCCTTATAGTGTAACTTTGCTTTTTATCGCAGTACAAAGGCTACTTACCCCGCAGGCAGTAATCATGCATGTCTTTACTTTTGGCAAATAAACTGCTGTGATGCAGACAGCTTTCTCATTTGTGGTGGGTTGTTTGAATGCAGTGTGAAAATTACAAGAGAAATAACTTACCAGGACTCTTGACCCGGTATGTTTTCTGTCTTCCCATAACTAGTACTTTTATGTGATACCTGGCTCCAATATGGCATTCTGTGCAAGATGTGTCTTAGTGCTGTCCACCTCAAGTCCATCTCCACTAGTGGAGTCCACCTGCTCTTTGAGGAGTACTGGCTTTGTCTCAGCATGGAAAATTCCAGAAAAAAAAAAAAGAAAAAAAATAGGAAAAACCCCCCACAAAACAAGAAACCCCTAAACTAGCATTCTTTCCTTGCCTTTGTTTTGTTTCATTTTTTTGATCTGCTGAGGGCAATACAGATGAAGTGAGTCTTTTGGCAAGGCCACTGGAGAGGAGAGGGGAAATGGCTTTGTGGGCCAGGACTGAGGGAATATTGCATGTGAGGGTGGGCTCAGTATTAAGATGATGTTACTGAGTCATTTGGGTTTAGGTTAGGCTGAGGTGGAACTATGTAGGGTCTCTGAAGGAAAGCCAGATGTTTAAACTGGATATTATGGCAAAGAGCAACGAGCTAGCAAGGAACCTCAGAAAAAGCATTGCCAGAGGAGAGAGGTGGAGAAGGCAGTTTTCTTGCTGTTGCAGGACTAGCATTTAGTTATGGTAATAGTATTGAATATTTGTACACTGCCTTGCTGAAAGCACATGCATCTCTTATCAGTCAGATATTTAGATGCTTTGCATTAGAGAACTGTGTGTTGTAGAGTTCTGAGGAGGACTTTTTGCCATTCAGACTTCTGAAGCCTAGTTCTGATATTTGTCCTTTGAGTGCTGATGGGGAACGATCAATCTGCCTTCCAAGCACAGTGAGAAACAGTAAAGGCATTAGCACACGTGCTACAGGAACAGCTCTGCTTAGTCCCCCAGAAGGGCAGCGTGCCCCAGCAGAATGTCCTGTTTTCCATGTGCATGGCGGCATCCAAGGGAAGATGGGTGAGCCAGCTCTCTTGGAGCCCTCTTAAGAGTTACTGCAAATACTTGCCCAAGTCACGCAGTCGTTACACCCTGGAACAGACCATAGGTTAAGATGCAAAGGTACATAATTTTTTTTTTTTTTCCTTTTAAAAAGTAAATATTTACAGATGTAATTGTGAAATACCGACCAAGTTTAAAGAAGAAAACAAAAGGCAGGCAGGCAAGCTGTATCTTGATCAAAGTGTACTGCTGTGCCCTTCCCCTCCCGCGCACTGCTGGCCCCTGGAAAGCTGCCAGAAGCAGCCAGGGCAGCCGGCGGGTCGGGTTCCAGTTTGTACACCTGACGTGGAGCTGAGCGCCAGGGACTCCTGCTCGGCGTGGGAACGGCTTCGCAAAGCCACCATCCTCAGCCTCACACTACTTAATTAAAATACCTCATTTAGGGGCTGTTTATAATGGCAGCGCCAACCTCTGCGTTTTGCTTTTTGTTTTTCCCCTGTTTTTATTTCCCCTTTCTGATGTGTTGCACGCAGTCGGTGAGGCACCACATGAGTTGCTGCTCTTAGACACTGACAACTGAGGAAATTAAATTCTGGGGCAGAATCAGTTAAAAGCATGACTAAATCAGTGTTGTTTTTCTTTGACAACTGAAACAACATAACTATTTTAAGGTTAAATTTTTATTGCTAATGATTTTTTTTAAGGCAATAATTTTTTTTCATTTTCCTTATACCAAGACCCTTTTAAATACATTTTTGGATTTTTATTTTTTTTTTAAGAAAGTTGAAACAATAGACACTGTTAGATAACAGCAGTGATAGACTGCAGTTCCAGCTTTGTATGTTGTAATATGGGACCATTAGTATTACTATTTTGTGTAAGAAGAAATCCATATTTTTATGGTCATTCATATGAAAAAGCTCATCATAATCTGTAGTGATATCTGGATTTAAAGATTTAAGACAATGGTGTATTTGCTTATATTGTTTAAAGAACTGCTTTGACTGTATTAGACAAAATCTTGCATTTTTGTTCAGACCAGCTGATTTAAAAAACACCATAAGGATGGTCTGATCTCACAGATGTCTATGCACACATTTTGGTCTTTTCTGTCTCTCTCCTTCACTGAGTCTACCTACAAGTGAAGTACAGGCAGAAGTTCTTACAGAATTGGGTCTTACAGTACAAAGTTATTAGAAAAATTAAAAGGGTGCCATTTAATTCCTTTGGGAAAACCTAGGGAGATGCTGCTTCTCCCCACTGTTCTCTGTATCTCTTACCTTATATAAGATAATGTATATTAATTTTTATAGAGCACTGATAGTTACTTTATAAAAGCAGACTCCTTGTTATCACTGAAAGAAATTGTATCCTTAAAATAAGTTGTACATCCAAATGATGTTTTCTTTGGGAGGACAAAGTCCTATTTTGGAGGAAATCACCCCTTCTTGAGGGGGGCTCACAAGAGGGTGATTATCATGGCAGAAATTTTTGGTATCAGTGTTTAGAATTGTGCATTTTGTCATCCTAGGAGTGCATATGTGTATTTACAATAGGGGTTTCTGTTGCATTTGCTTAAAAAAAAAAAAAAACCCACTGAGCTAAAAAGTTTGAAAGGAACAGCTTGAGGAATTTTTTCCATCAAGATACAATCAAGAGCAGGAAATCGTAGAAGCAGAGTTGTGGGTTTACCTCCATTTTTTTATTAGTTAATTAAACTATAACAAGTCTTAACTTCATTTTAGGTTAACTGTTCCTAGAGTTCAGAAATATTTTAAGAGGTCAATAATGCTTTCTTTGGCTTTCGCTCGTTCGGTGTGGGATAAGGAGTCGCAGTCAGCAGGGCAGAGTTTTCCAGATGTGCTGCAGAGAGTGTGTGCGTGCGCTCATGTCACCAGTTGTTGCTGGTTGGAAAGCATCCATCTTTCCTCATCTGCGCACCACCCTGTACGGATGAGAAGCACAGGAAAGAAACGTGGACAGCCTGACATCTGTAAGCGAACTTGCAGCATCTGAGTGAAGCTCAGGAGCCCCGAGTGCTGGGAGCTACCAGTTGACACGTGTTGTTACTCAGTGCTGAGTCTGACTGGGAATGCTGGGGGAGGGGGAGTCTGAAGGGAAAAGCTGGAGACGATGAGTGTGTATTTAGTTTCACCAGAGGCAAAAAAACCCCGAAGAAACCATTGTGTGTTGCAACATGGGTTTTCCCGGTGAATTCGTGATGTGTCTGTTTTAAAAGTGCCCTTAGGCATCTGCATCTTCTTAGTGCGTAGAGCTGCTTGGAGGCGTGCACTGAAAGGGCATGTGAGGGAAGCAAATAGAGCCATGCAAGTGTCACATAACTGTCTTTAATAACGGGAACTATTCCAGCACTTGGAGCCAAATTGTCTTTCAGCAGAAAGGACAAAATTTAGCGGAGCTGAGAAAGGGAGAGAAGAAAGGGGAGGGGAAACACAGCACCATCTCCTGCTGACACCACAGAAGTTTCCCTCAGCTCTCCCTCTGTGCATATATTTTCTTTTTAATCAGCTGGGGCTCTTCCCTCCCCTGCCATTTTTATTTTTTTAAATGTATTTTTATAGTTGGAATTCTGCTTTTCTAATTTCTCTTGTTTCACATTTAACTTCTTCGGTGGATTTCATTAATAGTTGCTGCAATTAAAAATAATAAATAAACTCAGCACCAGCTGCTCAGATGGCTGTCGCAGCATATCTGGAACATAATGCGGTCTGTTCAGGGCAGCCACACAATGCAATTTATCCCCACACCTGAGGGAATGAATTTCACAACTATAATTGCTACAATATAATTCTTATTAATGTTGTGCTATAATTCCTATTAATTCCAAAGGGCTAGTAAATGCATTAGGACTTGTCAACATATTATTCTACACTGTTTATGATCTGTAGAATTACACTCTTCAGTATTGTATTGCATAAAGAAATGCCTTAAAATTAGCTTTAATTGGTGGTGGGGGAGGGAGCACATTTTCTGTTCGGGCACTGGGAAAGACGGAAGGATCCTGGTGTTTGAGAAGCAATGAAACTGCGTTTTAAAATCAGTCCTTTGAACTTCCTGTGCCATGCAGTTAACAGTTTATGAAGATATATTAATAATGCCTTCCTGGTTATTAGGAAAAGAACCAGCGTTGTCTTTATGAAGGAATAAATAACTACAAGAAAGATAGGGTTATAAAATAAAAAATAACTGTCTTCCAGAAAACACAAAAGTGGGGAAATTACAAGTCATTCTAACTGATGTAATAAATGCAGAATGGCTTATCTTGCTGTGCTCTTATTTATTCTCTTTTTATCTGACTATCCTGCTTTTCTAGGTAGTGAATATGATGAGGAGGAAGTAGACTATGAAGAATCAGACAGTGATGAGTCCTGGACTACAGAAAGTGCTATCAGCTCTGAAGCTATCCTTAGTTCAATGTGCATGAATGGAGGGGATGAGAAACCTTTTGCCTGTCCTGTTCCTGGATGTAAAAAAAGATATAAGGTAAGTAGTAGTGCAGACTACTTACTACTTACTTATTTCCTGCTAGTGTAGTCAGGGGGAAGCCTTTAAAATTAGTTTGTACCTTTCTCATTGAATAGACTTTTCACTATTATTTTTGTGATATTTTAGCAGAATATTTTATTCACTAGTTTCCTCACAGACATGGCCCAGTTGTCAGTTTTACAAGGGGTGCCTTTTGCATCCCTCTCTGTCAAGACAGATTACATAGAGTGACTTTTTTGCTTTACATCTTTTAACGGCCTTTCTATTGTTTAGACAAATTTACTGCAGAATGCAGAAGGTACTATAAGCAAAATGATCTCTTGGGTCCCTTTCAGAGACACAAAAGAAAAGCTTTTGCCCATGTCCTTCTGCTTAACTGCTAGAGATACTGCCTCTTCTTTAGTGAGAATGTGCCCAGGGTACATTTTGTGTTAAGGATGATGTGCAGGAGGTGGTGGTTAACATCTTGCAAGTCAGAATTCATCTTGGAAAGGCAGAGTCCTGGGTCCACGTCCCCGTGACCCGTCTGTACAGCCATCAGTGACCCCACATGCAGGGTTTGCATCCCTCTGTGTGACAACGCTGGGAAGCAGTTCCCCACCCTTTCTTTAATTACTCTCCATCATGAGAAAATTTAGTCTTTTTATGAAAGTGAAACATTTCTAAATTTGAACCTTGAGCTAGATGATGTGGAACATGCTGTGATCATGTGAGGGACAGGAGTGAATCAGTGCCAAGATCGGGGAAATTGTATTGAACAGCCTGGACTTCAATATGGTATTCTCTAGTCATTCACATTTGGGAACAGAAATAGCATGTTGGCACACTGTCTCTAGGTAATTTTCTGAAGTTTTTGCATGAACTACTGGAAAATGCAACCACTAACTTAGACCCTAGAAAAACCTGAAGTGATCAGGTTGGCTTTATACTAGTTCTGTTTTATGGTTTCTCCTTTAAATAACTAACAAGTAGAGACTTAAAAGAGAACAGAAACATGAAATAAAAACATAGGAAGACCAATAACATTTGAGATAAAACAGTTGTGGCAAGAATGAATAAACTGTGCATGAAACCACACAGTGGATGCAAACCTGTTTCAGTGATGCTGCAGTTGCTCTGGGTTGTGGCAGCTCCCACAGCAGCAAATCACAAAACTCAGATTCCTGTACAGATCACTTAACAATACTAACACGGCTTTTTCTTAAAACATGGACCAGAAAGTAGTGTGCTCATTTCTTAGTGACATGCAAGTCTTTGCAGAGATTATTCGGAACTATGTAGTGTCCATTCTCGAGTTATAGGAAAAACTGAACACCATCTCCAGGGCCAGGGCAGAGGGAAAGATGTTTTCAGATTATTTGCAAGTATTGCTTTGCAGATATACCCACTTTATTCAAGATCAGGACTTTTCTTGCATGCGGTAGAAGCTGTGCCAGATGAAGTGTATGGTATAAAAGCTAAATCCCTAGCTCAGGAAGCAAACAAGCCATGGTGATTATTAGAAGTCGCTGTGCCCAGAGGGCATCTATACATTGCAGAAAACACTCACTTAATGGCAAAGGCTAGAAGGAGAACCCTGTAATTTGCTGTATCCTGTCTGTTCTCTGGTTGATTGCCAGTGCCCTGTCTTTTTATTGTCCAAATAAGCAAGCTGTTTGTGCCTGCTTCTGCTGTCTCACTACCTTCATCTCAAATGCATGAGGACTGTCTATAAGGGATATCTTGTACACCATTAATGTTGGAGCAGTCGGACGGGAACAAATTAACAACGCCTAGAGAGGCTGACACAGCAGCAGCAAATAAAAAATACCGTATTTTCCTGAGAGACTCTCCTCTGTTTAGTCCTGATAGGAAAGCACATTTCCTTAAACTCTGCCTCACCTCATTTCTCTTTTCTGTGGGCTCTGTTTCCTCCCTTTTTTCTTATCAGCTTATATTTTTCCTTTTTACATTTTTATCTTTGTTTCCTTCCTTTTAGCTCTGTGTCAGCTATGTTTCTTGTTTCCTCTTTATCTTCCTTCTGCTTAACCCCCTCCTCTGATGAATTATTTGCGGAGTCTGGGTAGGGAGTCCTGTGATCAAAGCACTGGGATTTTCTGGTGGGTACTGGATAATCGCAGTCAGGACTGTAAAACAATTACAGTGCTCCAAACAGGAACACTGACATGTACATACAGTATTTGCCAGGCTCACTTTACAGCTGAGAAAGGATGCATTCCTTCAGGGAGCAAGGAGGAAAGGAAATACACAGTTTTCTTTTGTCTGGCCTTAGGTGACGTATGTTTGAGGAGCAGAAGGGGTATTTTTAGAGATGTTATTTGTATTACAGTACTGCTTACAGGACCCAGTAGGGATGGGGCACCTTTTTGCAAACAGTGTACAAGGATAAAAGATGGCCTCTGCACTGAAAAGTCATTATGGAAAGGTAAATAACACAAGAATGAGTACAACAAATACTCCCAAGGAATGGGCTGGGGTGGACAATGGAAACTGTAACAAGAACATGTTTATACACAAGTCCAGATGTGTATCAGAAGACCCTGCTGGCCTCCTGCCCAGAAGTTATCTCCTGGCACTTTCCCATAGGCAGTGCAAATAGAGGCACAAACATTTAGCTGTTCTGTAGGAACTTCATTTTTACTTTAAAAATTGTTTCCTTATAATATGCATTGCTACTCTATAAACTGTGGCACAGATTCTCTTGAGGAGCTACAAATTCGAGGTGGGGGGGGGGAGAACCCCCTCACACTTCTTTTTTTAAGGATCTGTAAATTTGTTCATAGGATTGTCAGAAACAGCTAAATGACCTGGAGCACACTGACTTCTAGATGCTTAAAACACATGCCTCTGAACTATTTTCTGAAGCTTACTTTCTTCTTTACTTGTGCTTACTGTCTTAAAGAAATTATAATTATTTTATAGTTTTCCATTTATTTTTTTTTTCTTCCTGTGGTTCACTTTTGCTGCCTGAAATTTTACTTTTAGAAAATCATCTGCATGATTTAAAGGAACCCAAAGGTATTATCTGTGTTTCTGTGGAGTTTACCCTCACCAGATTTTGGATTTATATCCCTGTTTAGATGCTCTGTCCAGAAGTTTGTGGGTATCATGTAGTTAATGTTCTTTGCAAAATACCACCTGTAGGAGCTAAAATGGGGATTTACGAAGGTGGCAATTAGTCTTCGTTTTATTCAATACCACCCAAGTGGTTTCTAGCTCGAGAGGACATTCAAAATGTGTATATGATGTAGATAAACTTACTCAAGCAACTGCCAAAGAGCAAATGAAGTTTGATACATAAAATACAGGTACAACAAACCCCACAAATAATGCAATATAGACTAGTATAGAGAAAACCCAGGAGGATTTGTCCTAATTTTTCTAGGTTTTGCAAATACAGTAATAAAAGAATAATAGATTTCCATGCATACAAAATGTAGCTTATATGCATGACTTTGGCCTTGGGCAAGAGGAGAAGTGGTACCTTCCAAGACTGCCAAGGCATTGGGCTTGTCTGTCTGGGGATAACAGGATGAGGGTTCTAGGCCTGTCAGGTGGGGAAAATCCCCAGGAAGGCTGACCTAAGAGTAGTGAGACTCAACAGAGCTTAGGGAAGGAGAAATTTAAGTGAGAGAGGGGAAAAAAGGGAATTTACTTGAAAGAAAGGAGCAAGCCAGAGCTTGCAAGTTGAACAGAGGAACTGGACTCACAAAGAAAACTTCAGGAAGAAAAGCCAGGAGTAAAAAAACATATATTAATGTCCAAGGGTGAAAAAAGAAATCTCCTAAAGCATCCCTTTGACATCTCTGTTCCTACTTGAAGGGGATGGCAGGCTCTCTGCAGTGTAGTGACTTCGTGAGTCCTGCTGTGCAAGGGGCCCTGCCCAGCAAGAGCCCTTTTGTGTGTGCAAACCAGGTAGTGGCAGTCTAGACTTCTCTATCGCCTCCTGATCTTGTCCCAGGTTAATAATTGTTTTCTCCTGTTTGAGATTTTAGAGTGCCTTTCTCTACTGCCATCTTCTTCCTCAATCATGTGTGAGTAAATAGTGAGCAACCTGAGTAACCACAGCAATAAAAGTGATGTATGAGTTTGGCCGTGGGTTTTGCTGTACCTCAGCAAACTCAGCCCAGACGTACAACAAAGTGTTTACATTGCAGCAGTGGAAAAAGTACTGAAGAGTCAGTCCACTGTAACTCGAACAAGTTTCCTTTTAGACAGGAATACAGGTAGGTCAAATTTCACGTTATACAAGCTCCTCATGCTCTGCGAGGTTTACTGTTTCTCAAACCTTCCATGGCCCAATTCATCCAATGTAGGTTTCTGGTTTAACATTTCCTTAAGTTTTTCTGCCTGAAAGTACTTTTCCCCCTTGATCAAAGCATGTAGTGTACCGGGGCTGAACAGCCTGTCCATCATTCCCAGGGGACCTGCAGGAGCTCAGCCCCTGCTCTAGGGCTTCCTGAGCCTTTGCAATATTGTGCTGCTCCCCAGGCATTTCTGCCCTGTGTGATCCCTCCCTGCATGTCTGATGCTCACACAGGGCTGTTCTGTGCAGCAGGTGTCTTGCACTTCCCTGCTGTGCCTGGGGCACTGGTCATTCTCTATCTTTTGTAAACATTCAATACCTATTTTTCTGAACTCTGCCTGTTCCCTGTAAAAATGGATTTCTTGTCAAAGATGTTTTCTTGAAAGGAAAACCCCAAACCAAGCAAATGCCCCAAGGGTTCTCTTTTACAATTTTCCCTTCCCAGTCAGTCAGATTATCTGCTGCTGCTTTTCACTTCCACCACTCCCAGCTGCTACTCAGGCTTTACTACCAGGGGCAGGTTCTGGCTGCACCACTGCTGGGTTAGGCTGGCCTAAGATCCCCTAAGATCCCACCCCATGGCCTGTGCCATGGCTTCTGCTTCCAGGTGCTTTTCACCCAGCTCTGCTCCACTGAGCTGTGACCAAGAGGAGATCTCACCCCNTTTGGACTGATTTCTTGCTTGGTCACACAATCCCAGAATCCCTGAGGTTGGAAAAGCCCTCCCAGCCCACGAAGCCCACCCTCTGTGAAGTTGAGGGGTTGTTTGTTGCTTGGGGGTTGTTTGTTGCCTGGGGGTTGTTTACCTTTTGGGGTTGTTGATGCTTTTGTGGAGTTGACACATCATGCAGGGAAAGTTACCAAAGCTTGGGTGGGAAGGGACCTCAAGGGTCATCCCATTCCACCCCCTGCCATGGGCAGGGACACCTCCCAACAGCCCAGGTTGCTCCAAGCCCCGTCCAACCTTCCAAGGATCAGAGGCAGCCACAGCTTCTCTGCCCAACCTGTGCCAGGGCCTGCCCACCCTCCCAGCCAGCAGTTGATTTTTCACTGTTTTTCCTTTACTTTTTTAATAGATTTTTTAAAAATTATGAGATACATATCTGAAAACTTTAGAGAAGATACAGTAGAGCCTTGGAGCTGTCTCTTTCTGTCACAAATTGTCTTGGTGTCTTCGTTGGTTTCATCCTAAGAGAAGCTCAAATGAAAGACATTTTGCCTTTCCTTATTCAGACAAAGATCCAAGCACTCTAGTGGAAGCAGATGGGAGACTCCAGTGTACTATATAAAGCAGTATCACCACAGCTGTTAAGATCACAACAGCTTCTTCCATTTTTGCCAGAAATATAGGAAGACGGGAATTATTTTGATATCTGTTTAAGAAGGTTTTTGGTTGATCTGGCAAAAGTGTGGCCCGTTTCCTGCCCTTTCCAGTGTAATTGGCTGTGTGTTGTGGTGCCGTGTTTTGCTCTAGTGGAGATCAGTTCTCTAGTTTTAGCTGTGGAATATTCCCAAACAATAGCTGTTTTGAAGATGGCTTTTCTGGATTATTTTCTAAGTGTCCTGTGTAACTCTCAGAGTTAAGCATTCCCTGCAGTTAATTCTTGGGACGCAACGTGCAAACTATCAGAATTTGCTGTGCCTAAAGACATATCTAGAAACAATGACACAAAATAGAACAGACCCACCATGGAGGGAGCCTTAGCTTTTTGAAGAAGTGTGACTTCAGTCTTCATGCCAATTCTTTGTTTGCTTGTAAACAAACCTCTGAATAAGATTAGTCAGTGCTGTATGAAAAATATGTCAGGAAGCAAAGAACATCCATGTGTTAGCCCATTAAATGGTATTCTTTGGAAAGTGCTGTAGGTTGGGAGATAAAAACCAGAATTTCACAGAATACTCTTGAGTTGGAAGGGACCCACAAGGATCATCAAGCCCAATTCTTAAGTGAGTGACCCATACAAGGATCAAACCTTACTGTTATTAGCACCATGCTTTAACCAATTGAGCTAATTTAAGCATAATCAAGGGAGGTAAGTTTTGTACATTAGAACCACCTGGCACCTTCAGGCAACAGGATATGTGTAACACCCTGTGGGAGCTCCTAGCAATTTGAATGGTTTTTGCCTATAACGTTGATCCATTTTTGGTTTTTAATTGGAAGCTGAGCCCTTGTCAGACTTCTTGCCCACTAACATTTTACTTTCTCACCCACAGAATGTGAACGGTATAAAGTACCACGCCAAGAACGGCCACAGAACGCAAATCCGCGTACGCAAACCGTTCAAATGTCGCTGTGGAAAGAGTTACAAGACAGCTCAGGGCCTGCGGCACCACACAATCAATTTCCATCCCCCCGTGTCTGCTGAGATTATCAGGAAGATGCAGCAATAACATGCTGGTCACAAATGTGCCAAGAAATCCTCACCAGCAGTTGCTGATTTTGAGAACAGCCACCTTTTTCAGGGGAAGCATTCAGCAACCCTTTAAAAAAGTTAAATGCATGCTTTAAAATTTTCTGTAATTTTGGAATGACGTATCTTTGTAGAGTTAATGATTTTGTACATTTGCACATGTTATCATCATACCCATTTTCATTACTTTGAGATAAGGTGCTATAAAAGCTATAGGTTCTTCAGAACATTTTCTCCAAAACAAAAAAAATACCTAGGGGGACGTTGCGTATTTAGTTGTACTGATGTGTTGAACAGGAGCGTGAAGAGGAGAGCTTGGCACTGACATCCTTTCAAGATTGTAATGTGATGAAGACTTTTGATGCATCTGTCAATGTGTGTGCAAAACCAAAACAGTACCGCCCTCGTCAAACTATAGTTAACATGCCTTACATAATGGAGTTATCAGTGGAGTAGCAAGTCTTTTAGGTAATGGAAATATAAATAAGAAAGAATGTTTTAACATAATATGCTAAAAATATTTTCATACTTAAATAACATACATAAAAAGGTGTGCTTGCTGTATTTTATATTATCTTGCAAATCTTTTTTTTTTCCTCCCTCTTGAAATGCTGAAAATCTTGCCATTTGAACTAGTAATCAATCACTTTAGTGTTAGCAATTACTTTTTTTTCCCTGTACAAGACATCATATTATGTTCATGCCCATCAAACTTTTGAGGACCAATATCCCAGTCCAACTAAATATTTACCCCTGAACTATCTGTTAGACAGACACTTGGAAATACTTAAGTGCAAATTTATGTGTGTGTGAGAAACAATTATCTTCATCTCAGATGAAGTTTTGAAGCACTTTGTAGTTCTCTATTGCCAACAGATTTAATGTTTTATGTGTTGCCAATTCTTGCAACTACTGTACGAGCATGTGCCTGTGGTTGCAAATAAAAAGGAGAAATTCTGCACATGGTTTAAGGAGGTCCATTAGTTGTGCTAAGGGAGTTCTAATGCCTCTCCCTCACATTCATTGTGTTTTGAGATTTTCTTTGTGCATTTTTTGCTTCTCATTGTAGGTCATTGCATTCCATTTGGATGTGTCTGTTTAGCTTTATGATTCATTTTGCTGAAATATGACATATGAGCCTTACTGAAGATTAAGTGCTTCTTGCAGCAGGTGGTCAGAGACTGACTTCAAAGCCAACATGAGAGTGCTTCGTGTCTGGACCATACCTGAACATTTGTTGCTTGCCATCCTGCCTTGAGCATTCTTCTCTCACAAGTGCTATTCCTGGAGTTCAGCTGGCTGGGAGCAGAGGTGGGCACCCTCCACCTGCTCTGGCCTGAAACACTTCTTTGCCTGGCAAGGGTTAGGGCGGAACTCACAGTGTTGACACAGTCATCGCCTTGGCTTACTTCCTGTTCTTTTAAGTGCAAAAGAAAGCTCACATAAAGGAGGAATGAGCTTTCCCTGTTGTTTTTTTTCCCCAAAGCTTTAAAGGAAAACTTTGTAAGGATGACAAATACCTGTTCTCCAGCAGAGTAAAAGTCTCATTAAAACACTTAGGAATCATCCTAATTAACAAGCTTTTAGAACAGCCCAAGTGAAGTGAAACATCACTCTCAGCTTTCAGAGAGGTGACCATGACAGCAGTGCTGTCAGCTGAGTTTAAAGGATGATCCAGACATGAGAGTTACTAGTACACACAAGGCCCCAGGCGGCCACTTCCCACCTTCTGCAGCTTTGGCAACAGATCTGGCCAACAAATACATTTTGGCTCTGCTCCTAGTGCAAGAACTACAGGCTGGGCGAGTTCGTTCAACAGCTAAACAGTTGTAAAACGTCATTGTTGCATGTAAATTCCTTTCAACTATAAAAATTAAATTCCAGTTTCTATTTACCTATTCATTGTGACAGTATTATTAAACAGGTAAAGATGGGACTATTTTGTTATACTGTGTATAGTGAATGTATTGTACTGTGTCTGTGAAAAGTGTGCTTTAAATTATATTTTCATATGTTTTGTTGGGGACAAAGTACTTTAAGTTTGAAAGTGACAGAGGTTTGTTTTAGAACTGAAGGCAACTTAAAGAATTCCTGTCAGGAAAGCTGCTTATAAATGTAAATCAAATCACATTTAAAATAAACTGCCTCTGACCTAAAAAGACTCTTCTTTCCTCATTCCTAATTGAAAGAGTTAAGTTATTGGACTGTGTATAGTCTTTTATTTGTTTATTTTACTTTGGTATCATCAAACTCCTAGAGCTTGTTCTAACTGTTTTCATGTGCTGTTGAGTTAGTAAGGAAAAAACTGACTAAATGCTTTCAGTATTTCCACACTATACTTTGGGCCTTCTCTTGACATAAAGTTCACAGTTACATGCAGTTTTTAACAGCTCCTGCATTGAACAGGATATTGCACCTGTTCATGAGGGAACTGCAGACAACAGAAGCTACTCCCAGCCTTAATCCCCAAGTCTCCCTCTCAAACAAAGAACATAGATGTGAGAAGCAACCTGTTCTTTATCATACAAGGCTGAATCATCATTTACTCTATGTAAAGTCTGCACTGTTTTAGTTCAAAATGAGCAGCAGGAAAAAAAAGGACCACGACTTCATGAATAATTCTGCTTTTAATGTAACAAGACTACTGTACAACAAGTGGAAAGCAAATTTACTTAATATAGTTAAAGTAAATATAAAATGTTTAGATATACACACATGTTTTTACTTATTGGAAAGAAATACATAAAGTTAAAATGCAGAAGGTTTTTAAAAGCCAAAAGGAACACAATCCACTGTTGTGAAAATAGAACAATATTTTCTACTGACTGAAACTGCAACATAATGGCAATTATTTTTTAAACAATTACTTTTAGGCATTTAAGCACAGCAGTTTCTTTCAACTCAAAAACACTGCCTTAAAGTATAACATACCTCATTTGTGTTATCCCTTAAGGCAAACATTCTATGTGTAAAACTGAAGTATTTGTCATTCCTTTTGTTGCAAGCCTGGAATCTCACAGTACATGCATCTAAATCTCAGAAGTGTACTAGAAAACTATATTTTCATAAGGTAAGTAACTTTCTGATTTAAGTGTTATTCAGAAAAACTACATGGATTTGCTAGGAGAAACACTTGTTTATTCCATTTTTAATTGTACCTCAGTTATCAAGGCTAAGAGAAACCACAGGTGTTTTGGTGACTTTTTTTAAATGTAGCTGAAGAGTATTGTGAAGCCAGTCTCATTTTTTCTGAGGTTAAGTCATTCCCGTGTCCTTTGAAATTCCACTAAGTAGGGGAAGAAATAGCTACATACCTAATAAGGTGGAGGTTTGGGGGTTTTTTTAGTATTACATCAGGCAGAGAGAAGGTAACTCCATAGCAGCTTACAGCCACAACTTGCCACTCCCATTAGAGTACATGAGCTTTTAATCAGAAGTCTGCACTGTTACAGAAAGCTGCACTGGTTTTGTTCCATAGGTGGACTACTCCAAGTGGTGGGTTTTTAAGCTACACTGCAAAACAAAGTATTTAATCAAAATTTAATACATTCTGATCAAAGTGTGTCTGAACATGCCTCTCAAACCCTTGCTGGTCATAGTCAGGCGGGAACTGCTCACTGCACATGGGGCACACCTTCCAGTGACTCTCAACGTGCTCCTCAAACTTGCTCTGATCATAGTTTGGTGGAAACATCACATCGCAGAGAGGGCATTTCTTATGCACATCAAAACTTCATGAGGAGATGGAGAGAAAGAAAAAAAAAGAAAAGTTATTTAATCTGTTACTGAAAACTAGAAGTAGGGTCCTTGTTCACTGCCACAGGATCCTGCTTAAAAGAGCTTTACTTACCAACTTAAATTTTAACAGACTTTGTATCTAAGTATCAAACAGCAAATTAAAAGGTTTTTGCTGAAAGCACTCAATATAGTTAGAGTGGTTTTACATAGGAATTCCAAAATAACCTGGCATTTTAAAAGCAACATGATTTTGACATAATTCCAGCTACCACTGAATACAAATCTATTGAATGCCTTAATGGCCAAATAGTTTCATGGGAAACCACTCTCTCTGCTCATAAATGCTTGCTCTTGGCAAACGTAACACTTTATAAAAGCTCTAAACTTAGGTTCACAATTAGGTTGGCAAGAGAGGGAAAAAAACCCCAAAAGTTACTCATTCATTTACTAAAAAAATTGTCTAAATTCCATCAAAGTAAGGTACAGCACAAGCAACCTGCCCAGTCTCACAGCATACTCTCTGCCAGTTAATTGTAAACCAAACATTCATTGAAAACGCGCAGTAATTTTTCACCTCCACCCCCTACCCTTAAGTAAAAAAAACAAATCCATTTCTGAAGAAACCTCTCCATGCCCTTAAAGACCAATAAAAGACAACATCTACCTGGAATCAAAGCAGAAACCTGTGCCACGCTCACGCAAGAGAAGACTTGGAGGATCAGGAGCAGAAGGTACAGTGTTGTCATCATCCTATTGAAAAAATAAAGCATTTTAAAGAACAATCGCTACAAATATTTTTTTTTTTCCTCCTCCATGTGCATTTTTGTTATCAAGAATAAACACAGATTAAATTTACCCTCACTTTGTAATCTGCAACACAAGTTTTACTTTTATGCATCTTGGCTCTATTCTGCAATTTGATAATGCAGCACAAAACCGACTCATTTCAAAGTGGAAATACGGGTACATTCAACCAAGATTTTTGGAACTCCAACTCCTAGATCATTTCCCTTTCATCTTAAAGATGTCTTGAATGCAAAAGTTAGGAATTATCTACTGATCTACAAAAATGGAGGCGCAAAGGACCACATATAACAGCGTTTGTGCTGTATGTTTTATACAGATAGCTAACATGCATATGCAAACGTACTTAATTTTTAGGCTAAAATTCTTTGTCCGTATGAAGAGTTAATGTAAACAGGGCAGGATGGGAAAATTACCTCAATATTTTTCTTCTCCTGACAACACCTGTTTAGTTTCAACCATTAAGTTTTAAAATATTAATTGTTCCTTTTGTCATGAAAGAGGTAGGATAGATGGATAGAAAGAATAAAAGCTATTTAAAATACTGTTGTGCTACAATGCTAGAGCTTATATAGTGCAAAAAACATGACAAACTTGCTGAATACCAGACTGAAGCAGACCAAGACTTCAGGACTTAACTGAGAAAATCAATGCGCATCTTCCTTCAAAACACAGTTCCACTACAAATGCAGGCCAAATTAAAATTGAAGTCCTAGTTAACCTACTTATTTGTTCAGTACAACCTCCCCCCCCTTTTTTAAAGATGTGGCATAGTGCTAGTCATTTCCTAAGATAAAACTGTTTACATTTTTTGTTCTTTCTTTCAGGTTCTGGCAAGTGTGATACCCTACCACATACACAGGTAACATTCCTCTTTGTTACTTTTGAGAAACTGATTTGAAGAAGAGTAGGACCCTTTCCTCTGCTTGGGCACACCTGCACTCTCCTACATGGCTGCCCCGCAGGCACTTCCTTCAACAAAAGCCAAGCACACATCAAAGTAACATTTAAATTTGGAATATCCTAAGGCTACAGCTTCCTCCTGACCCACTTCAATTAATTGCAAAAATCATACTGTGTGTTCCTTATAGCAGCTTCTGACCTGGGCACCATACAAGAATGACAATATTACCTATGTACTGTTAAGATATGGAAAGTCTGTCTCTTCAGTGTACTTTTTTTCTTGGCCAGATTATAAAGATCAGTTCTTAACCTTCTGTGATGCCTAACCCAAACAAGAAGAATGCAAATGTCTCTGTATTTAGCCGACCTCACAGTGCACTTTGCAGTGTAACAAAGGAATAGTCAAACAAGAAGAATGAGAACTGTATCTCAGTAAGAGAACATTTCCCAGCTATTCTAATTACAAGTATACACTCACCAAGAACTAAAAATTCTCAAACACTGCCCTGGGGTAACTTGGAACCTCTAGAAAACACAGAAAAAGTCCCATTGTATTGGACTCCAACAGCTGTATATTTCTGTCATTTCAGATGGACGAAACTCCTAAGTGTTCTGTATAAAACTGAGAACTCTGTGGAGGGAGGAGGGATCCTACTCATCTTTGTTCACAGTCACTTAGTGCCCAGTTTCTCCAGCTTGTATAACCAACCACACATTCTTTATTCTTATAAACGATGTTGCATATGCTTTTCAACCTGACCTTTCCACATTGGTCACTCTCCCCAGGTAAAACAAACCATTCCCGGAAGGCTCAAAAGCCAAAATGAGGTTAGTTAAAGCTGCTTTACAGAAATTTTGACAATAGTTGTGATACCAGGCCTCAGTGACTTTGCCTATGCTGTATTTTAAGCACAGGCATCAGCTTACTCTTGAGACCTCATGGTTCAGTCATCCAAGTTATTTGGATGGAGGCCCATATTCCATATTTTGAGAAAGAAATAGTTTAATCTCCCCTTTGTGTAGACCCAGAACCATCTTTCCTGCAGTCTGACTGATGACCAGGGACATGGCTGCACATTCCTAGTCTGAGACCTCTACAGTGCCCTGCAGCGATGTAACAGTGGCCTCAGCTCCTTAGGAAAAGAGACTGACACCACATACCCACACACTGGAACCGTGGTTATGTAGCGTAACAAGTGCCAGGCCTTCCGAGCTCAGAAGTCTGGATAATTAAGTTAACAAATTATATACGATGCCTTTAACATCACAACTTCACTATTATCACTGGACTGTACCTATGACTCTTTAAAAAATTGCCACAACGAGTTCCACAGATTAATCATAAAGATAAATACAGTATTACACACTAAAGCATAGTAAAAAAAGAGGGGATTTGCCACTCAAAGAGGAAGAAGGGAAAGTCAGACATTAGCTGTCAGAAGTAAGTGCAACTTGCCCAATTTACCGAAACCAACTGATTTTGTGTCAAGTACTGCTTTCATAATTACAACTGTAAGGAGTTCCAGTACTGCCAAACAAATTAAAAAGCTGTGTGACACAGTACAAAACCACAGATTTGAACAATCCCCATCCCCAAGTTCTATAGATCATTTTAACAAGCAGCAGTAAGGCCCATCTTTGGCCTAAACCCACAAATGAACAGACACCACCGATGTGTAATGTGGGTACCCGGGGAAGAAGAGCACGTATGGTTTTTTCCTATGATTCAGCTCTGCTGTGGGAGTGAAATCAAACTCACTCCTTTAGGCCCCTCGACCTCTCTGCAAGCAGTCTGGTCTCCCAAGGGGCAACTGGATACCAACTGCTCCCTTTATCTCCCCACTATTGGCTGCCAGGGTCAGATCAGGCTAATAATGCATAGTGAGGTTTTTTTGCTAGGAGAAAGGCAATTTTGGAGTCATCTCAAAAAATGTCCTGACCTGATTCTCAGTTGCCAAGGGTTACACACTCCATCCCCCACAAATTCACTGTGACTAACAACATTGTTTAATAGTCTCAGGATAGTTATTCTGGGCTTGCTGCCAACTGTAATCAGGACTACATTTCTAAAACTCACACTTTAGTATTAAATATATATGTATCTGTTTTGTTTATAGATCTCTCCTGCACTGCTAGATATTCTTTGCTCCAAATGATTACATTTTGGTCAATTACAGGAGTATGACCAAATGGAAAGTTAGTGTTGAGTAGATGACGGCAGGAACTTGTGGCAAGTCAGCTATTCCACACAAAATCACCACTGTGTGCGTGCTCATCTGGCATGATTAACACAGACCAGCTTATCCCTCTCAGAAATCACAGTTTAATTGGCCTAGGAGTTCCAAAAGCTAAAGCTATGAGGATGCCAGAACGTCTTCAAGCCATACAGAGCTGATGATTTTTTACGTCAACCAAACACATGGAAGTGCCCCTTCCTAACAAAGAAAGTTTTGGGAGAAACAACATTGGAACACAACAGCACAAAAATTCTGATGCATTTGAATATCCTTGTTATGTTAGTTTAAGAAATGAAGGGTATCGTAGTCATTTCTACCACTTTGTGGCTGTTTTGGTGGTGGTCTACTTATGGTAATGAACATGTCTGTTTATCTAGGATGACAAATCTTTTGAGTCATGAAGAGGTGGAAGTGACTACAACACCCTTCATTTCTTAAACTAATATAATGTGTAGTAATAGGAATGTGGAGAGCACGATGGCAGAAGCCCATACAATGGTGATTTTAAACAAAGTAGCAAGCCTATCAATCCTTTTCTTCTGGGAGGGAGGGAATCTCCCTCCAGCAAAATCCTGCTGGTTGAAAAAGTCAGAGAACTAAATCTTTAATAGCTTATTTTAAAAACAGTCCAAGAAGTGGTAATCTCTTAATATTTATTATTATATATTTGTTGTTTCTTCTGAACAAACAGAAGACTCTTCTTTATAATGAATCACTTACATATGTGGAAGTTTTCCCTGGTTATTTCTTTACATCCTGCCTTAGAATTGTTTTATCTTTGGCATATTACTAAGTCGTCCTAGAAAGATTCCTGCAACTTCTGATTTCAAGATAAATTTGTACACTACACATACGGACTATTTAGGTGAGGAAAGAGCAAAGGATTCCCAATTGCAAATAAAAAAATAAAGATATGAATTGTTTGATTTAAAGGCACCTTTTCTCAAGCTGAACTTTATTTAAGCCTGTTATATTCTTCCACCTCATTACAAAAATCCAAGCTGTGTCTGCAAATGAGCACAAGACTCTAGCACTGTTTCTCTTGGGTTTGCAAGAGGGCAAAGCACATAGATCAGAGAGAACACCCTGCTAATTAAACTGCAGCAGATGACTAAAGAAAAGAAGAGCTTGTCAGATGTAATAGGTACGTCAAGAATGATCAGATTAAATATGCAAAATGTGAAGTAAAGGTGGGGAACAGCATTAAGCTCACATTCTAGATCTTGAACAGGTTGCAAAAGTTCTGACAGTTTCTCTAATTATTCACAGTAATGGACATTGGGAGCAAAAGGTAGGCGGGAGAAATACATTTTTCTCCATTATAGGTGCTGAGCACCAGGGCTAAAATCATGCCTGTCTGAACACTGATCAGTTTCTGCAAAGGTTAATAGCAATTAAATGTGGCAAACTAGACTAAATGAGAAACAGGTCATGATACCACTGTACTTGCAAAGACCACTATACTTTGCAGAATGGTATTTCTTGTTTAATATTTCTGAAGGTGCATGAGTACTTGGAATAAGAAAGAGTAATAGGTCTTTTCCTGTTCAAATGAAGACATACAGACCAGTTTATTACAGAAGCCTATACAGAATGTATATATCAGTAAACTGTACTAAAAAGAAAAGCTAACTGGTTTCTACTTGTAATATACACAGCTCTAAAAAAAAAAATAAAATAAAAAATCAGTGAAAATGTATCGCTTTCAGTTTAATCAGCTTTAGATAACAGTCAATTAGATCTCCCAAATACATGTCCAACCACAAAAAGTATTCAAATTGGAAATTAATAAATGCAGACTTGCAGAAGACAAAAGATTAATACATTAGAATAAAGTATCTACTAGGATACCAATTTACATTCAGCATTTAACTGAAAATACTGGTATCTGAATCCCTTACATTTTCATTTGTTCTGTTACAATTTAATTCCTACATTCATGATGTAAAATGAGTAAGACACGGCTACATTTTGAGCTCTTGTTCTGCCACACTGGAGAGAAAAATCACGAGTTGAGATTACTTGGATTTCTCTGCTTCAGTACTTAGAAAGATGAAGAAGCTACCAACCCAATGCCAAAACAAGCTGTCAGTAACTCAAGAGATTAGGGGAACAAGTATATTATGACAAATAGATGTGTAGAGTTTTCTCCTTCAAAGCAAGCAAAATTCACCTACAACATTTTTCAGGCAAAAAGGAAATCAATTCCAGATTTACAAAACAATAAATCAGGCTCACTGGATACTGAAAACCTCTGTGAAATTCTAGACAACTAATCAGTAAACATACCAAGGAAAAAGAAATAATAAAAAAGGTAACTTGCATTGCTATCCTCAGGATCTTCTAAACCATCAGGCCGACTGAGATTGCGGGAAGGCTGGCTACACACGACATCATCTAACAGCTCCCAAAAGGAAGTTCTAACAGGTGGTCTTTGGATCTCATCAGGATTAAAAGCACCATCTGCTCCATCTGAAGAAAAATTAATTAGGGCATCTTTGTTCAACCTTACCTTTAAAAATCAAGAGTTAAACACATTCTTTGTAGAGATAATATAAAACAATAGAAATCACCTCCTTCCAAAGGTGTTTAAAACGTTGTTTACTTTACCGATTTTCATCAATAAAATAGAGGCACTTTACTGATAATCATCAATAAGTAAAGGCTCTGTAAAACAGTCTAAAGACTGTTGGTACGTAACCTTCACTAAATGAGGCATTGCTTTTGAAACAATGAGAGAGAAATTACATTTGGGGTGAGGGGGTGAAACTTTCTTACCTCTTCTTTCCCGAATTGCATAAGGGTTTCCGTATTGCAATACTGGTAGTCTACTTGGCACTGCAGGCACTGCTCCATTTTCTTCTGAATATGGGTTGCGAAAATGTAGTGCCTGCTGTGAAATCTGTCCTTCCATTATCCTTCCAGCTTGATCTGGTGTCCTGCCAAGTTCCTAAATAACGCAAAGTTTAAAATGTAATTAACCTATGGAGTACTAGTAAAATTTGAAATGTTTATGAAATACATTTTTTTACCAAAAAAAATCTGCTACCCTTCCTACTGTCTTTTCATCTTGATCTAATGCCAAGACTACCACACATACCAAAAGTAGTCAATGAAGAAAATACAAAGCTATTTTAAAGGAATATTTTTTCTCAGTTTGTCTTCAGTTAATTCAAATTATATAAACAGAATTGCCACGTGTTTCAAAAAGTATATGCATCCTTTTTACAATGAAGAAAAATTAGCTAAATCAGTAAAGAATGTGTAGATTTACAATAATAACCAGAGATAATATGCAGTGAGAAAAGTTTTTAAAAGTTAAAATTAAAAATAATTTCATAGTATACCATACAATTCAAGAACGTAGCATTTTAGTATGTGAAGCACATATATGTACATATTTGACGTAATTCCATATGAATTTGAGTGACGGATATTTATAGAATGACAAAGTATATTGCACTGAATCCTTTCTGATACTCAACAGAAACACTTGTATCAGAAAGACAATTCACTCTTTCAGAAATGCTCAAACAGAACTCTTCAAAAAATATACTTAAAATTCTAGATTCTTGCCCATAAACCATAAATATGATAGTAATTACAAACTATAACAAGGAGCTTTTTAACTTTTAAACCATTAAAATGCTAAGTCAATACATATGTTAAAAGACGCTAATCAAAGTGACTTAAGTGTGGTCAGTGCATCAGCTGTAATTTATGCAAAGAGAAGTCTTTCTCATCCTTCCATTCATCAAAATGAGTTAAGGGATAGACAGCAGTATGCCAAGAACATCAAAAGGAATATGTCATTTAAATTCAGAACCAAGCAAAAAATTCTGAGATGTTAATATGAAAATAAGAATTAAAAAATTAGGACTAAGTGAGACATGATTTCTAGTAATTTTGTTCTTTGTGGTTAGCATTTTCTTCTGGGTTCTCTGGGTTTATGTTTAATATTTGCCAATGTAATGTTAATAGAACCCTCAAAGATTGAAGTGTGCCTCCTGCACAAAAGACTTTAAATTGAAACTGAAAACCAAGGCTTCAATTACCAGATCAACTTCATGAGAATTAAAAAATCTGTTACTGAAAGGAACAACACAATATTTTTTTTCTTGCAAACTGGTAAACTTCAGACTGACCTCTTGAACAGAAAAATGCAAAAATCAAGCAGCAATAACTAATCTCAAAACAAAACATCACTCAAATGCAAAAAGACTTCATGCAGTGGATGGCATCTGGGCCCATGGCCGGGGGGTTGAAAGTGGATGACCTTTAACGTCCCTTCCAACCCAAACCATTCTGTGGTTCTATGAAAATGGAAATGATATATCTATTGTCATGTAAGTACTACCAGGTTTCAGACAAAAATTTTGACTCCAACAGCAACATCACAGAGTCATTTCCAAACAACAAAAAAGTGATATCTACGAATGGTATCTTACAGAAAGTGCTCTTTTTTTTGAATGCTGGCCATAAACACAGTAGAGTTTATTTTATTTTGAAAAAATACCCTTCCAATACAGGACAATGCAATTTCTGCCCAACATCCAACTTCAGATATGCTATAAAGTTATGCTAACATTACTTTAGATTTATAAAGTGAAATTCACATATTATTACAATGGTTAGGGTTAAAAAGGAAGGACTGCATCAACGTTTTAGTGAGAGCAAAATCTAAATAATTCATCTTTACTCAATACAAAGCAGGAACTATTAATTATCAATGAAATTAAGATTTTCCTTTTTAAAACAAATTTCTTCTGTAATATAGAAGCAGTTTAGAATGAGAGGCAGTGGTATTAATTTTAATTTTAGCATCAGATTAAAACAGAAAATAGATCAAAGTGACCGTAAAAAGGTGCTGCAAAATAGCCTTAGCCAGAAGTTCAATAAATAGAGTAGAGACTGATTTAAACAAAACCAAAAAAACAAACAAACAAAAACCCCAAACAAACAAAAAATCAAAGGCTATCTAAGTATGTAAATAAAATAGAAATCAAGTAATTTTATAGGTTTGAAGAGACAGCAAATGAACATTTTTAGCAAGTTATGTTTGGTGAACTTTATAAACCAATACTGACAATGGTGTATAAAGCGAAAAGCTGTTTACTATCACACTTAACCTTTTAAATCATGGTTCCAGTCTAGCAAGGCACTTTGATTCTTTTCTGTATGGTAAATATCTATAAATTTGGTAGACAAAGTTCCAAGCTTTTATAAGATCCATGCATTATTATTATTACAGTTGTTGTTATTATGTGTGCTGTTTAAAATTGCTCCCTCCAGCTAAACTACACTCAACAAAACTCAAATTTTAAATTGCTATATTTTGAACTAGAAATATATGAGAGATATATTAAAAATTATATGCTTGGTTAAAAAAAAAAAATATTAAATACCAACTACTTGACAATCTAGAATTTTACAAAACACTTGAGTAGCTTAATCTGAAAGTTTAGCTTAGTTTCAGCTTATCAGTATGAAAAGTCTCAGTTTTACTAAGTATCTGTTCATACTGGAATTTTACAGTAGTCAAATAAAAATAAAGTTTTAAGGAACAATCCTAACTTTTGCACAATGTCATGTAATACTATCTGAATGTAATAAAGACATTTTATTATTAAATTTTTCAGTAAAACCTAGATTTCATTAATTGCCATAAAATACCATAGAAGTACTTCAACATTAGCATTAATATTTCAGAATGTCTGACAATACCTTCTCACTGGTAAAGAGTTCCAACTGTGATGCCAGTTCCTTTATTAGTCTCTCTTTTTCTGCCAGCTGAATCTATATGGAAAGAAGTTTAAGATTCCTCTATTACAGTACAGAAATTCTTTCATTATTAGTAAATGCACATTGTACTGTGAAACCGAAGTTCCCTGATCAAGTTCATCTTTAGATGGAAATAGTTTAATCTAGTACAGCTACATGCAACATCTAGTGCAACTACAAATCACAATTCTCACAAAGTTTATCTGCTGGATAACAGCAGTACATTAGCAGCCTTTTCCTGCTAGTTTTCAGAAAACAGTTGTGGAATGATAAAATTCTATGTTAAAAATGAGGAGTAGGACCAGTGACACTAATGGCAGGAGGGACACCACTGCCCAAAAACAGCTGAAGGTTTGCAAGCTTTATCTCTTTATTTCTCAAGCAATCTGTTGGCATTTCAGTGATTTATTTCATTCACATTTCTCCAGCTCTAATGTTCCACTACAGAACTGAGAGAACAAAAACATCCTCTTATGTCAAAGAAACTAAATTTGTTTCACCAACATCTACCTTGTGTCTCTGTTGGGTGCTATGGGAGGAGGTGCAATTGACACATGACGCAATTCTTCCGTGCTTCAAAATGATTATTTAAATAATCTTTCTCTACAAAGGGCTATTTTATTTGTATACAGGTTTCTTTGCAGACTGCCTCTCCCCTTGTTTTTCTAACATCTGTGCTCAATGTTCTGCATAATTACATATCAACTTTTTTAAGTTCTGAAATTCCCTCTCCTAGTTCATGTCAATGGAGTAAAACCTCGTGACTGAGAAGAAAAGCTCACTTTCTCTCCACCACCCGGCATCCCCCTGAAACATAACAAGCTTTTCATTGCAGTCAAAATGTTTTCAATTGTGGAACCAATTATTTACTATGCCTGCTGTTGAGAAGTTAAAATAAATTTATTTCACATTAAATTATGCAAAGGAACTGATCACTACTAATTAGTAAAAGAAAATAAATTTGAAAGAGTCATGCATTTTCTAAAATTGAAGTTAGAGCTTTGGAAAGTGTCAGAAAAGGATGGCCTACACAGTGCTGAAATAAACTGTAATTTAGCATTTTATAAAGTGATGCAATTTCTAATGAAAAGGGATTCCTAGTAGAACCAATACAGTCCCAGTTCAGTTTAATCATTGTTTATCACAATGGGCAAAAATAAGCAACGATTCTGTCAACTGCACTATAACCATTAGACTGAGAACCAGCATAAAAGCTGGTCTTACAGACATTCGTTGCTCCTCCCTTATCCCTAGTCCCTAAAAAGCTAATTCAACATGAATATTACTATCCCATAACCTGAAAGACTAAGGCCTCTTGTAAGCTGAAGTTGCCTATTATGCTTGACTTTGTGGTAAACGTGTTACATCACTCTACCAAGACTATAGCTGAGAAACTCCAAATTAAACTATCTCATGATGATTTTTAAAACAACTTACCACTTTTTCTTTGTCTCTCTAGTTAATTCATATAAAATGCATTAGACATTTGTACACTGGTAACGCAACATTCAATATGAAGATTTTAGACAAACACACCAATCAATATTCCTGGTGGTATTACAGTAAGCATCAGGAAATTAGAACTTTCTTGCTCTTTTTTTCCCCATAATACAAGATTAACGTCATTTAGAGGTTTGCCCAAATCCATACTCTGAAAAAAATTATAACCATCTGGTAGTATACTTAGCAGGTATCTCCTTTGTTTAAAGAAGCATTACAAGACTGTGTTGTTTCTACAAGTGCAAAGCAGAATTTTTGTTTACAGCAAAAATAAATTTAGTGTGCTTTCCCCATAAAAAGTCTTCCTGAACTATCAGAAATAAACAACCATGTTAAGAACAGGTAACCATTCATTGTCATAAACAAAATCTGCAACTTACTTTATACTGATCCTCCGTTGCTGCTAGCTGCAATTTCATACCCTCATTGATTTTCACTTGTTCTTTCCATTTCAGCTCCAGCTTAGCCAGTTCATCAGCATAAACACTGCATTTCATCTTCTCATCCTAAAGCAGTTTATACCATGTCATTAAATATTTACAATTCTAAGAGATTTTCCCTCCTATTTCCAACAATGTCACTTCCTGCTTTTCAAATCAGATCATTTACAAATTGCTTCTCCAAGAAATCAAGTCTGATTCAAGACTGAAGAGGTCAGGACCACTGCACACAGTATAAATGACGTTAAAAATGCATTTTTTTTTTCTTGAGTTTTCAATAAGCAGATATTTCTCTTTAGCGTCACAGTTTCAAGTTTCTTTGTACTCTAATACTACTAATCAAGATTACTCTTTCAAATATCTAATTTCAATACAAAACCTTTCCTCAAGCAACTTTTACAACCTAAATATCTTTCATCCAGAAGGTCAAAGGCCCAAAGTTTCCTCAAACATTACTATGTAGTAATAGTAATAGACAGCAGAAGCCAATGCAGGCTCTCCATGAACAGAGTTATGAGCAGAATTACAGGACAACTACTGGAAAATTTACTACAATAGAATCATATCATTGTGATTTAAAAAAAAAAAGAAACAAGGAGAAAAGAGACAACACAACATCCAGAAAGCATTTCTTAAACTGTTGTCAACATTTCACCAGCATCACTGATACAAATACTCCACCAGCATACATATATCCAAACTGGTTAAATGAAAATCAAGTAAAGACTGACAGGTACTGATATTTGAAGAGCATTACTATTGTGACTATAGCACTACCGGTGCCAACTTTGGTGCAGACAACCAAATAAACCCCTTTTTGTATGACTGAGGCCAAGCTAGTTGGCAACACGCACGCAGATGTCAAATCACTGTAAAAGCCTTGACAGTCAGATATGGAGAAGTTACTATGTTTGGACATCATATCAGATCAACTCTGCTATACTTATTTCAAACCTCAGCAGGCTTACACCAACAAGCTATATTTGCTTTATTTATTACACTTCAGGTAAGAAGAGAAAGCACGCAAAGCCTTAAGCATACTTGTTTTGCTCATTTGTTTAACTACACCTGGGTTTTCCTGAAGGGCCTTTGTCTGGGCTCTCTAACACCACAGGTAGTCAAGAGCTGACTTTTCTAAATGTACAATTTTTACCAGAATCACAGTATATCACGCAGACAGGGAAGGCAACTCAGCTCGGCAGGCCTCATGATTTTAAGACTTAGCATCTACAGCTATATTTTGTTCAGCTTTCTGAAGCCACTGTTTACTTACTGCCAACATTTGCTTGCATTTCTTATACTTCTCTGCTCTCTCAGCAATTTCTTTATTCATTTCACGTACTTGCTCCTTTACCACGAATTCTGAAACTATGTCGGATGAATTGGGGCTAACTGTGAACATTGAAGAAAAAACAAAAGAGTATGTATTTTTTTCTTCCAATAAATAAAGTTAGTGTAAGAGAGATGACAGCCCAAATCTGACAGTGCATCAAGAACAGAGTGCTCCGTGTTAACCGGGAAAATAGTTAACCAGAGACAATCAGCACAATGTGACTAGTGCTATGTAAGATCAGCAATCATACTGGCATGTCTGTGTTCAGTTCTACACACTGGAGATGAACATAAATACACACACAGAAGCTACTTTCCCAAGAAAGAAAACAAAAAAACCAGCAGAATATGTTAGGATATCATTCCAAATATTTTACTCTAACATGAAAACATGAAATGCCTCAGCAAACTACTTCATCCCATACTGTAACTGAGCTTGCCGGGATTGTATGTTTTAAGAAACACACAGAACATTTTGGACAGGAGGAAACTGGCAGAAATTACAACCTATAGTCTCTACAGACAGCATGAATCTATGCATTATAAAGTAACACTAAAAATTAACCAGCATTTACTAGCATTTATCAATTTAAACTGAAAAATAAAATCATGGAATGGTTTGGGTTGGAAAGAACCATAAATATCATCTAGTTCCAACTCCCTCCCACGGTGAGCAGGGACATCTACCACTAGACCAGGCTGCTCACAACCCCGTCCAACCTGCCCTTTAACACGCCAGGGATGGGGCATCCACAACTCCTTTGGGAAGCCTGTTCCACTGCCTCACCACCCTCATAGCTTAAAACTAATGAAGAAATCTTTCACTATTACATGTTTAAGTTTCAGAAAATAATTTTTGTAGTAACTTTTCTAATAAAATACTACTGCCTATAAATCATGAAAATAGTCCATAGACTTGACCTTGCCATCACATAATCAGAACTTTTATATGGATTTAATTTTACAGTAGGAGCCTGCAGTGGGATAGTCATGACAACATCACTGCAAAATTACTGTGCTATTGTACACAAACTGAAAACTTGGGAGGATTTTTTTTAATGACTGCTTATTAGCTTGGCAAAACCACCTCTGTGTTAACTATCAAGCAGAAATTTAAGAGTTCAGTCCTACTGACATTAATAAACAGCAAGTAAACTATTTTTAAAAGATACATGAAATTATTTATGAATGTTACCAGTTGATAAAAGACAAGATTTTCAGATCAATCTTCACATTTCTAATTATTGCTTTAACTAAAACAGAACAAATCCACCTACTTTATACTATAAATACTATCAGTGACTACTTCACATAGACAACACTTTAGGCTGATAAAAGAGACAAAATTTAAGCTGTTGATACCTGGAGATGCAGACAACTTTTTGTCTGTAATGATGGCAGAAGCTGTCTCAATGTTAGGTGCATCTGTCAGTTTCTGTTGATGCCCTGCAATTTTCTTTATGAAAAGAAATTGTGGTTTGGTATTTAATTAGATGAAAGCCAAGGCATAAAGTAATGTTATATCTTGCACTATCATTTGCTCCAAAATTGGACTATATGGAACTGCTCATTAAAACAGGAGGTAATAATAAGAAAAACTTTTCATTCTACTAACACTGAAATTGCCTCAGAATACGATTTTTTATCAACTTACTCGATAAAGATCTTTTTCCCCAGAAAGATTAATTTCTAAGCAATTATTAGAAAAATCTCACTTTCTAAAGAATCAGTTACACTTAAACACGTCAACTTAAACTTAATACTGTATTAGAAAAACAGAGTCTGCACTAGGAGTGAGCATTGGACTTCTGGAGTGAAAGCAGTGAAATCTGGTGTTTGCTGTAAGATGCACAACATTGCCAAAGATGTGGAAGATTTTCAAGGAAAAGCCACAGATGTTCTGATACGACACCTCATTCACCGTTGACCTTCTGGATGAGAAGACTTTTTTAAGAAATCTGTGGATCAAAACTTTGCTATTTGTTCTGGGGATAAGAGAAATACTTAAACCTGGGTTTCTTAAGAATTCGATTTGTACATCTTGCATTGCTCATAGGCTTTTTCCCTGGTTTGAGCTCCTCTCCAACTTGAACTTCTACAAAATTCTGGGGAAATCTGCTCTCAAATCTGTTAGAAATTGGCTGACAAATTAAGTTACTAAGGTGGTCTAAGACTCACATCATCATTGCAAAAGGTTCATTTATTTATGAAACAAATCTTAGGAGAGCGATAAGAATACAAAATACATATGGAATACAACTGTCTACTGTGTTGTGGAAACTTGCACCCCACTTCACTTTTAAATTCTCCTTCAAGTTCTCCATTTCCTTCACTTTGGGGTTTGGGGGTTTTTTGTGGTGGTACTGGATAGAGGTAGTAATTCCAGCTTCAATTTCAAAATTCTTCCCTCACAATGTAATTTTAATAGGTTCCTCCAAAATCTATTAGGTTTCTTCACACACCAGCTATGATAAACTCTATGCTTGGTTTTCACAACTATCTAAAAAGAATCATAGAACTAATTTATGCTTACGGAAGAAAATGCTGAATTAAAGAGCCATTGCTTCCCACACATTTAAATCTTTTTTCGAGCATTAATTTTTGCAGAAGTAAAATGTTGCTGAAATATTACCAAAAAAGCAAGTGCAATTTCTCCCATTCTACTTACTGCCTGTTCTGTAAACTTGTTTACTTGTTTTTGAAGTTTCTGACATTCTTTGAATTTTTCCTTGTAATGGTCAGCAGCCATTTGGAGACGAAGCTTCAGATCTTCAACTTCTCTGCGCAGTTCCTGCTCCACTGTGTTTGATGTTTCCTAAAAAAATTAGAAATTGTTCTCCCTTTTGTTCAAATACCACTATTTCCCAGAAAGCCTTTTCTCAATTAAAGAAAGCATATTGCTCCATGTAAGTACTGAAGAAAGACCTCCTTTCTTTGTGAGAAGGAAAGGAATAGAGTAATAAGGCACAGGGAAGCAGCATCTGTGCTGAATTTCATTCCAGCAGGACACACTGAGGGAGTAAACAGGTACTGGTATAATACCAGAGGCAGGTAAAGAAGACTCTTATTCTATAAGCTCATTAATATGTATCAAAAGTCTGAATGTATTGGAAAAGTCTGAATATCTTTCAGAAAGTGCTCTAGTTATCTTATAGACAAGTATATCCACATGAAAAAAATGCACAGACCACAACTGTATTCCATCACACTCACTATGTTTCTACTGGAAGTTCTTCCGTTCAGCTGCAACACTGATAGACAAGCTAAGCAAACCACAACTGCCAACTAGACACATGCCATATTCAGATACTTTCTGTTAATTAGAATCATTCAGATGATCTCCTTCTTCCTTCAGGATGCATTTCAAAGACATTGTACACAACTGAAATACTGAGGGAAAAAACCCAGTTCCTTGGAGGGCTGTACTATTCACTTGGTATTTACAGCATTGTTTTAATTACTGGTCAGCTCAATGTATTTTTTCAAACAGTTATCCNAGTTGCAGCCATGGAAGACCCAGTATAAAGCTCACAAGTTCAAAATGATGAAACTTACATTAGCTCACCAGTTTTTATCCAAGACTAAGAAAGTCAGGAGAATTTCCATTACAATAATATTTTTATACTTACAAATACTAAAGCATATTAATTTTGAGCACAAATATTGGAAATACTCGTAAGAATTAAAGAGAATCCATCAATGAGTAAAGAATATTGTAAAACAATCCAAACTTCAAGCAATCAATTTTCCTATTTGAATAATTTTTAATGCTACGTAACAGAATTAAGCTCACATGTGCCTCACACAACAGAATTAAGATATAGAGAGGATTCAAAATAACACAGATAAATACTGCATTACTCTGTGAAAATGATACGGGGAGAAGTCGATGTGAGTAGTGTCAGAAACCTTTCTTACCAAACTTCCAAATCAGCTAACATGCACTTGATTTAATGTAGTATCTTCAATGTCAAAAAAGAATTAGATAATTATTAGTACTAATCACTCAGAAAATTATTTTATTCCCCAACCTCAGCAAAGCTAGCTCTGACAGATTTTATACAGATATAAATGCTGACAATTTACCTGCTCATTTTTCAAAGTTGTAATTTTTTTAAGTTCAGCTAGAGCTTCAGCAAGTTGTTTTTTAAATTTTTCATTTTCCAGACGTGCACTGTGAAGATCTGCCATTGTCTTATCTCGCACATTTACTGCATCGCTCAGCTCTTTTGACATTAGAACAGCTTCTTGTTTGCTAGCCTGAATCTGATCTTCAGCTTTCCGAAGCTGCTCTTTTAAAATACTTGTATCCTCCTAGGAAAGAGAAGAAATGGAAGAGAACTCATCATTTTTTAATTCAAAGCTTAAATAGAGGTTGGTGTAGGGATTAGAAACAAAAAAATGAAAGAAAACCCAAGTTTTCCTGGTGTAAAACCTTTGGTAAAACCCCTAAGTCAGTACACAACTACTATTTTCCCCAACAACGGTGCGCAAGCATATTTTACTATGTTATTTTCTCTGTATTGGGTTTTTGTTGAAGTTTCAGCTTTAGTCTTAAACATATGCCAAAAACAGTCTTTCCATTTTCCAGAACATCTGTTCTTATCCTTTTAGAACTCCAACTTCAAAACCAAAGTTCATCCCACAGTAACACACTGCAGGTAACAACACAGTAAGAGATTTTACAATGCCTACAATTGGTTGATGTACAACACTGTAAAGCAGCTTTGGGGTGGTTTTTTCCAACTCCATTTCCCAAAATCTTGCACAACAAACTTTTCAGAAGGAACAGAAAACAAAAAGTAACGAAGAGCAAGCTGCGGCACGCAGCACTAAGCACTGCTGCAGCTCCACAGGACAGCCCAAGAGCCAACTGACCACAGTGAACTACTAGCCTCTCTCTCACTCCTCACAGAAGGCTGGGATTACAAAAAATGTATTGAAAAAAAAAAAGCCACTATATTAGGTAATCTCAGCCTCTGGGCTCCCTGATGCTATAATTATCTCATTCTTGAGTCTAGACATAAATTCAAGTATCTCTAGTTCAATACTAGTTAATTTTTTAAGATAGCATGTCCTTTTTATTGTCTTGTTATTTCCATTCTCAACAGCACTACTTTTCCACTTAAATTTTACATTCATAACTCATATTACTTTAACACAACTTTTATTCTTTTGAGATCCAAATTGCTTTTCTGTGAGAAGATTGATTGGCAAGATACGGAAGATAAAGTTGCCTGCATAGGCTGACATTCCCATGCTGGCCTCCAAGGCTACGTCTAAATTGACTGTCTAGTTTGGATCAAGAGCACATTTGTGAAGCAAAACTCTCAGTCAATTCCATTATTGGCTATCACACTATAGATCAGATGACAGACCAATCTCAGGGCACAGAAACTGCATTCCTTTTGGATGAGATGCAACAGGATGATGTACATCAGGAACAAACACCTAATGGTTATTCTTCTGTGGGTTTACTCTGGGTGGATGACAGGTGCCCACCAAAGCTGGTCTCTTGTTCCCCTCCCCAGCTAGACCAGGGGGAGAACATAACAGGTGGGTAGAGATGAGGACAGGGAGAGATCACTAGGCAATTACTGTCATAGGCAAACAGACTCAATTCGGAGGGAAAATTAACCTGATTTATTACCAATCAAATCAGAGTAATGAGAAACAAAACCAAATTTTAACACATCTTCCTAGGCTCAACTTCACTCCTGAATTCTCTATCTCCCTCCTCAGAGTTGCAGGGGAGTCAGGCTGCAGTCAGTTCATCAGGTTGTCTCTGCCGCTCCTTTCTCCTCAGGAAAGACTCTTCCTCTGTTCCAGTGTGGGGTCCCTCCCACAGGAGACACTCCTCTACCAACTTCTCTAATGCGAGTCCTTCCCACAGGCTGCAGCTCTTCATGAACTGTTCCAGCGTGGTGTCCCAGGCACAGGATAAAGTCCTTCAGGAACAGACTGCTCCAACACAGATCACCTGTGGGGTCATAGGTCCTGACAGCAAACCTCCTCCAGTGTGGGCTTTCCACAGGCTCACAGCCTCCTTCAGGCACATCCACCTTGTCTGGCATGGGCTCCTCCAAAGGCTGCAGGTGGATCTCTGCTACACCATTAACCTCCATGGGCTGCAGGAGAACAGCATGCCCCACCAGGGTCTTCATCAGGGGTTGCAGGGGAATCTTTGCTCCAGCATCTGGAATAACCCTTTCTCCTCCTTCACAGACCCTGATGTCTACTGAGCTATTTCATATGCTCTCACTCCTTTCTTCAACTGCAATTGTTCTCACACAATTTCCCCCGCCCACCCTTCTTAAATCTGCTATCCCAGAGGTGCTACCACAATCACTGACAGGCTCAGCCTTGGCCAGCGGTGGGTCCAGCTCGGAGCCCACTGGCATCAGCTCTGTCAGGGGAAGCTTCTAGCAGCCACTCTGCTACCAAAACCTACACAAACCCGATGTATCTATCCATAGCATCAGACTAGAACTAGTAAGCCCACCTGGACCATGGACAGCATAGATACCAGTTCTTCAGCACCTTCACTCTCCTATTATATCCCACTGTTTGCTAACCTCAATGCTACCACACGGCGTAGTAGGTCACCTCTTCCTTTGAATTCCTATTGTCACTCTTACTACCAAGTTCTTAGTCAATTTACTCTGTTTATATAGTATCCTATACTTTCAGATTTTACATCACTGCAGCTTGGTAGTACATTCACCTAACAAGTTCTTCGGCCCTTCTTTCCATGTCTCTTCTCCATCAACTTCTGCAGTCTCAACACAGCTACATGATGAACTTTTTTCCTCAATCTCCTTTCCTTTTTCATGAAGCTAAAAGCAACTCAGGAGCACACCACTTTTACTGAGCTCACAAATTCCTTTTTCACACCTAGTTAATCTCACAGTTCATCACGTGAGAGACCTCAACAAGCTCAAAAGGTGCAAAACTAAAACAGAATTCAGTCTTTTGCTCATTTTCTGCATCTACTGAGAACACCGTAATCCTCCTGGCCTCTTAACCTATACCCTGGGGATATCTTCAACTTTTTCCTTTCTCTTGTTAAGCACACACAGCCTTAGATACGTTTATTTAAATCAGGCCAATTATATTAGTAATGCTTACCTTGTTTGATGAGGAGAGCAAAAAAGCTTTCTTCTTATTTTCTTTTTCAGCTATTAATAGCTGTAATCTGCCAACCTCCTCTTTATAATACGATATCATGTTTTCTTTGTCTGCATCCAAATTCTTAAACGTCTGGATTTCTTTTACTAGTTTGGTGTTTTCTATTTCTGTATTCTTCAAGTGTATCTGTAATGATGCTAAAACATGTCAAACTTCCTTCCACGTTAGGAGAACTACTGTTCACCTGTCCATTTAAGACCTCACTAAATTCTAACTTATCTCTGAGGCAGATTAGAACAGGTAAAGAGAAAAACTAAACATCTGATAATATTACTGCCCTCCAGCCCAAACTTTCTGGCTGGAATTCTTTCAGCATGATCATCTAACAACAGCTCCTTCAGCTACAAGTCAAAGCCCTGATTTCTCTCCACATCAAATTAAGCTATTCAGAATTCACTCCTCTCTTCACAAACTCCGGACAACTACGGACAAGCAAAAGAGAAATGACTTGAAAAGCACACTAAAGACAAATTAAACTTCTAGTAGTATCTGCCCACAATCATCTAAGCAAACAGGACATCATCAGCAATATTTATTTCCAAAAACAGCAAACTACTTTTAGCTACTCTAGAGCTGCTTTCAAAATGTCATTAAATATATCGTATTATGCCTAATAAAGGATAGCTGGATAGCTGCTGCACTCAAGTGTTTTCCACTCAGACTAGAAGATTTGTGTTGCTTATTTACAAAGGGATTTCAAGCTTGTAGAAAATGTTTTGAGATTTTATTACTTCTGTTGTACATCCAGAACTGCCTGCCACATAATGACATTTTCCTAGGAACAGGAATAATCTTTTAAATACACTTGATTTGTTTCATACAACCTAAGAATTTCATTAATTTAGCATATAAAACTTTTTTGCCTTGGAGGGGGGACAGACTTTATTTTATATATGCATTTCTCTCAGTACCAGCAAAAGAGATCAGTCACGCTAGTAAAAATCAATACAGAACCCACTAAAGCTTCTCAGCATTATGCACAAGCCTCAAGAATAGGGATCTAGAAAGCAAGGTCTGGAGAGAGTTTAAATGAGTAAGAAGTATTTTACTTATGAAAAAGTGTGTTAAGATGACAAGTTATTGGGCGATGTACTTTATAACTAAAGAATTTTCTCACTGGCATCTATTACTTTTTGTTACTGCATCTGTGCTTTAAATTGCTGATCCATCCTCCTTCTTAGAGATCTTTTTATGTCATGGGATGAATTCAGATGTTGTTTTCCTCATTCATTTTTATATGAGAACATCTATAACTATCTTAAAGATCTGTTTACAGAAGTTACCCGTTTTCTTTTTTCTTTAAAAATTCAATTTATTAGACTTCTCCATAAAACATAATTACCATTATTTCAAACCACTTCATTCCAGTGTACACAGGAACAAGCAATAAAGTTACCTTATAAAGTTCCTTTTCATCCTTTTCTGTCTTTAACACACATTCAAGTTGCTCCTTCTCAAGCACCACTTTCTTCAGTTTGTCCTTCAGACTAAAATAGTGACAAATTAACGGTACAGAACTATTTATACATAAAGTCCATGCATATATTAAAAATCTTTAGTTTAAAAAAGAACACCTTTGTGAAAAAAAGTAGAATAAGGAAGGTCAGGAAGAAAAAGAC
>VWZG01008534.1:46424-93611 GCA_013396735.1 Grallaria varia
AACTTTTGAAGCAGCCTCGTCATGCTTCTTCTTCATATCATCATTTTCCCTTTTTAGAGCTTCCGATGCTTGAATATTATTCTTTTAAGAAAATTGCAAATAGACGGCATTTGAGAATGTGATTCTTCAGAAGTACAACACACTACTTGAATTAATGCCAAAATATGGTAATTAGATTTCTTCTCTTCCTTAAAGTGTATGACAAGCCCATTTCAAGTATACATAAATATATATATATATATAAAATATTTCTATGCACAATTCATATATTAATAAGGGGTCAATAAGAAGTTTGTTTTGGTGCATTCAACTATGCAGAGACTACCAAAGACTTCTGAGTACAGGGCAAAAAAACCTGTGTTTCATACCTTTTGCCTATTGCCTTTTGGCAAACTAACCACTGACTGCTAGCTTTCTCTTTGTACTCCCTTTTACTTGAAAGGAAGGAGAGCTTGCATTTGTCCAGTTACATCACTGAAGCAAGCCACAGTAAAGACAACTGTGAGCAAAAGCAGATACAAAAAGGGGAAAAAAAAAAAAAGAAATTATTTAGAGCTGGTTACTACACTACATTCTCCTAGCTGGAACATGTGGAAGGTCTCACAAAGCTCATGCAACTATTGAGATGTATGTCTTGGATATTGGAAGCTGAGATAGGGGATGATGACAATACCCAAAACAGATTCCTTTATCAGAAAACTGAGAAATACAAAAGGGGAAGCCACTTCTAGTATTGCATTCAGTATCTAATTACAGCAATTTCCATACTGTTCTAAAGCACTAGCAGCTAAATTGTCATTTCCACCACAGCAAAACGGCCACTTAAAGCCAGGCAATCTTGAATAACCACAAAAATCATGATTTTCAATTTAACACTACTTTCTTGAGAAAATAATAACACCAAAGCAGAACACACATACAGAGATAATATGCCATTCTTTTTGATATGAAAGTTCAATAAAACTCAGTTGAGTATCAACNNNNTATCAACCATGACAGTGATACGAATAAACTGTAAACAAGGTCAAGACAGACTGACCAACAGATCTGACTACAGCATGACTTGAAGTGTTTGTGCAGATACTAAGGGTACAAGTTGTCTTTCTGCCCTGCACTTAGAAGATTAAAGTAGTACTTCATCTATTACTTTTTAAACAAAGCTCAATGCCCTGAAACAACAAGACTGTACTGTTACATCAAGAGAAACACATCAGCCAGAGTTTACGAAGAACCCCTACTGGCCAAATTCCAACCACTCTAAGTAAGTATAATAAAATATAATGAGGACTGGTTTTACTCATTAATTGTCAAAATACACTGTTCACAAGTACAATTAAGCTCCACTTTAACAAGCAACTAAACAGAAGTTTGGGCATTATGATTTTTTTTGGGTGGTAGGGAGTGTTGAATTCAGAGGAATGGGAAACTTAACTGATGACTCAATCACTTCCTATGCACTAAACCTGCATGTAAAGTAGATTTTTATTTTTGTTACATATGCTACATAAAAGGACTAATATATTACAACTATTTAAATTCTAAATGGCCTTATTGGGCCTTAAAATAAAAAAGAATTTCAAGAGATCATGATTTTACCCTCTTTTTTTTAAGAAGCAGCATTAGAGAAGATGACCCGCAATTTTCATAAGGTCTTTATTTTTGAAGAGCTAGCAGTTTCCTGGAACCAAAAATATATGTACTTGGTGTAATGAGGGCAGGATATTTTAACTGAAGTCAGTATTCCAAGGAAAACTTGCTATATAACCAGCAGCAACAACACACTTTAATAACTGCTTGCCCTTCCCTAGTGCAGTGGAGACTAATTACTTGTCCCTGTTCTGAAAGCCTAGTATAGTAAAAAGTCTATTTCAATGCATATCTGTGTTTTCTCTAAACACCACTTTGGTATAACTGTAACTGTTGTAACCCGAGTGCCTTCAAAAGAATTTAATCTGATCCATTATATATACAAACTGTACAAACAGTTCAAACAGGCTGCCAAAGGTAACATATATTAAAAGGAATTAATAGCCTGAAAAAAATTCACTCCACAAACAACATTACAATTGATGCTGCTTTGCTAGTTATTCTAAAGGGACATGGTACTAAAATGTAAAAGTTCCATACTTAACAGATTCTCACCTAATAAACTTGTTTAGATACAACTAAAGCCTACAGTTTTGAAAGAAAAAAAAAAAAGAATTAATTTTTAGAGACGACTTGTTATTTTACAGAATTCTTAGCAATTCAATTTAAATGCAGCAATGCTAGGCCCATACACTGGTCACAGTAGTTTCAGAGCCTGTAAAATTTAAAATGAACGCTTAGACTATTTTACAGGTAAAAGTCGACTGTGTTTAGAAGAAGTCTACAGGGAAAGAATATAATAAACACACCATCTAAACATGCAACCTCTAGTACAAAAAAGATGACTACTTTCTGCAATCATTGTTTGAACTAATTTATCTTAATTGACCTGGTATGTCTACAAATATTACAAATTTTCTTCCACTTTCTTAACAGAGAGAGGAGAAAAAAAAAGCACAGCAAGAGCATGAATCATTTTAATGAAGTGGTTTACAAACACCCAACAATTTCAAGGTTATTTTTACTCTGTATTGTATTTTTAATCCAGTTAAAAATGCAGCTTCCCCCATTCTCCCTCCCTAGAGTTGCAACAGTCATAAGGGTGGAGGGGGGAAGCAAACTGCACCACTAGAGTCAGAGTAAGCAACCAGAAATTACTTAAGTCAGCTTTACAGCTCCAAAACAAAAAGCTATCAAAACAAAATGCCTGTAGCTACTAGGAGTCTCACGAGTAAAATGAGACAAAGGATATTCAATGTAGCTGTCAAGTGAATTTCCCCAGAATCAAAATCCCACTTGTTGTACCTGCAGATATGGAACGAAAAGAAATACGTGGCCTCCAAAATCTTTACTGCTATTCTAAAATGGCAAAATATTTAAGACTGAGTATTTTAAAAAATAATTTTATTGTAATTCCTTGAAACACTGACCTCCCCTGGAATAACTGCCATTACAAACAACATGATTTGTTTACTGCAAACAGCTGCAGAAAGAACTGAGTTTTTATATCAAAAAGCCCTAAATTGCAAACCAGTTTCTTTAGTTTTGTCTTCCCTAATGGCACATACACTGAGTAAAACTTCATAAAGCTATTATAAGCTCTATCTAAAGTATAGGTGAAGATCATGCCTGGGCTCTTCCTTGAAACATTCAAAATTCATTTAATGAATGAACTCCTGCTGCAAAAGGACTAATAATCTTCCATTTGAGAATCGAATAGCCATGAAGTTTCTAGATTCTCATTTTTATAAGATAAAACTCTTGTAAAAATCTGTATGTTTAACAATGAAGAACAGCACACTTTCCTTACTTATTTCTTACTTTTAATGCATTTTTTGCAATACCAGTAAAGAATTTCAGAGTACAATCTGGTTAATGGAAGCAAAATGGTACAGACATCCCTTCCTGTGAATCAGCCCCTACAAGTCATTTTTCAAACATTAAGGCAGAGAAAGATCCAATAAACAGAATAAAATACTTGAAAAATACAGCCCAAAACTATTTCCAGATATAACATCTTACAGTATGGCAATGGGCAGCATGGTTTTTTACGCTTCATCTTCCCTTTTCATAACACGTAAAAGTCCCTACCCACCTTTTCAAAGTCATTCCAAACCTAAAGCATTCACCTTTGATTATTGGCTAGTATCTGCAGTATTTTTTTTTTTTACTTTGTAGAGAATGTATACACTGTAACGAAGAATGAAAGGTTAAAAACTAGTTATGCAGCTCTGAAATTGAAGAGGTCAAATTACTAGATACAAGGCAACCTATTTAAAAACAAAAACTTTAAAAAAAATAAAGCAGCACCTTTCAGACTGATTTATCTGGATGCAATTTAATGTCAGAGGAACCATTATGATTCACATCCTACAGGGAATTTAGGGGTTCTAGATGAATTATCTGCAGGACCCACTGCAAAATCCAAGTGTGCTCATCATAACCCAGGGCCTGAAAGTTCTGAAAGGAAATCTCAAGTTGCAATTTTTCTTTCTAAAACAAAATTTAAGCATTTAGTAAAGTAAAACAGTAAACCAATTCCAAATAAACTCAATGACATTAAGCTTTTATTCTTGTGACTATGATTTGCAACAGAAAGAGTGCTCTAAAAAATACTGAAGTCACGGTATTCCGAAAATCTAAGATATTACAGTGGTAGCACATTACCTGCATTAATTCTTCGACTAACATTGTTGAACAGATCAAAACTACAAAAGGCCTAACTCTGTAAAATTCATCCAGGTCACATCAATCACTTAATTATTGTCATGAAAATTACAAACACCTGAAGCATTTACACACACTATGATTTTGTAGCATGTACTTACACACCAGAATGTTAATTTCTTAAAACATGTTATAGTTTCACTATAAGCTATTGATTTTGCAAAGTCATTTTCATGAATATATAATCTGCAGTGTAGAATATCTCAAATGAATCTGTTTTAATTATCCAGAGAAATAATTTTCAATTGTCCAGTTTAAGAAATATTCATACACAGAACAGCCACTAAAACCATAAAACAGGTTTTTCTCTTCATATGATGTTTATACTACCCAGGGGTATTATAATTGCTGTGCCAACCTGAGAAATTCTGAGTGTTTAATTTGTATTTTAATATACATGAAATTAGGAGGAGGTCTGGTTTTTTAGGGCAAGATGGGGACAGTTTCTTGAGCATTGTGTGGGTTTTTCCTTTTTTGGGTGGTTTGTTGTTATTTGATTTTTCGGTTGTTTTTTTCTAAAACAATGCATCTTCCTGACTATCAGATTTTCTCACGCGCAGCACACATGAACAGTATGAACACAGCCTGGTTTAGAGAGACACATACTTGTATGCACGCAGGCTGAACCAGGCACTTGTACAGCATAACAGTGTTTTTTCACTGTCTAAACAGAGAATCTCTCCTTATAAAATGGCATTAAAAGCCAATTTAAATGAATACCTGGTATTTTAATAAAATTCTCCAATAAATAAAGCTACTGCGCAGGTATAACCTGTCGGCAGAATGTGAATTTAGATGGACACCTTATTAAAACTCCCCATTAGACAGATGAATAAGCTGACTTTTAAAAGTGAAATGGTAAACTAAACTTACAAAAAGCATGAAAGAACAAGTTTATCAAGTTAGTAAATTCACTTCTGCCTTAATTTATGCCAATGTCATTACAGAAACTTTATTAAAATGTTCACAGGACCAAAGAACAAGCAGGCAAATCTGTTGCTTCTGGCTCCAGTTAAACATACGCCCAAACTACTGCCACAGGAGTAGGAATTGTCACCACTGTCACATTAAAGGAATCAGTTCAGAAGTGCTCTCTTCCCACTAGAGGGAGACCAATGACTGTAAAAGCATAACTTGCAAGCTCTGCTCTCTACAGAAGCACAAAACCTGTGTCCACCGAATTGAACGGTTGCAGAGTACCAGAGGAGCAACCAATGGAAGACCAACACAATGACTACTGCATGTTTCTCTTGTTCACCACAGTAATATTAACTATTAAGACAGTAGGCAAGTGCACTGCTGCAAGAGAGCTTAATATAGCCTAAGTATACAAAAAACTGGGAACACAAAGACCAAAACATGCATTCTTATTATTTACAAAGGTATGTCTCTTTTATATTCATAACATCAAAGACACAGATGAGAAATATTTGTATTAGTGCGTTTTTATTTGGAAAACAGTAAGTTTTTGTTCAAATTTTTAAGTTTGTTTTCTTCAATTTTTAAGAAGGAAAATATATTCCGATAAAAGTAGCATACCACTGTGGTTCAATACATTGAAAATATGTACCAGTTTACAAAAGTAAACCAAAGGAAAAGCTGAAATACTGAAAGCAACCAGAAACAGTTCTGGTACCCATGCGTCACTTTCTCAAGCAAAATGATCCTAGGGGGTAGTTACATCATTATTTTAAGAGTGTTACATTGATAGAGTTCTGAGCTATATATACAGCATGCCTTTAAATAAAAGTATGCTATCAGGGAACATCATCCTAGTGAAAAAAAAAGATTCAACTCTGAGAAAATAACACAAGGTTGCAAGAAAAACATGTGACATTTCTGAAACATTTCCTATAATTTTGCGTTTGCTTTAAATTCCTACACAGAGTAGTAACAGACTAAGTTGAATTTTCACACTCAGAGCAAATTTAATGTCATCTGAGGGGAAAAAAAGTCTAGGAATGGTTTAACTGGCACGAAAACTGCTGCAAAGGAATACTATGCTTGCATCTAACAGAAAATATAGCAGCCCTTTTCAGAAGACTCAAAGCGTGCATGCTGAGGGGCAAGAGAAACCAAGGTCACTAACCCTCTCCCTAAACTGATCTTGTCAGAACAACTACATACTGCATTAAACAGTCATTGGATAAGAGGAAAAGACAAATCTAAACAAAAAAGACTGAATTTGTACCAAGTTCTACAACATTTCAAGCTTTGGCAGGGTGGGGTGAACAACACAACTTCATGGTAGTAACCGTAAGCGTACACTAAAGAAGCAGGGCTGAAGAGCATATTCCCCATGAGCACAACACTGACTAATGCAGAGCTGTGTGTCTTGCAAGTAATTTTTTTTTCTGTGATGTTGGCAATGACAACATGAGAAAATAATGTCTGCAGAATCATTCATGTGTTGAATATAAATTAAAAATATAGGGGTTTTTTTACTTCAATGTGATAAAACACTAAAAAATAACCCCAAACCAAATCTAAAAATCCCAAAAGCCTTCAGGGACAAGCAGTGACTCAGAGCGCCGTAACATGTATTAGAAGCTATGTTTCAAGAACTCCAATAGCACATTATCACTTTATGTCTTGAATGCATTTATTTCGCCTACCTTTGGTAGGAAATGAGATGGCTCCCTTGTAAGAAGGCGACAAAAAATTGTTTATGTCCTGAACAGCAAAGGCACTTTAGCAAACCAAAATCTTTAGTTTACTGTGGCCATTCCAGTCTAAAGTGCCACAAACGCAGGAACTCACCTGTTCTGAAAACTCAAAACATGGGAATTTTTTCACTACTTAAAAACATGCATAGAGCCCTATACTCTAGCTTCATGAAACACTGATTGTATTACACCGGAATAGACTGTTTAGTATGCCATGTTCTTAAAAGATTTATTCACTTCTAGCTTATTTCTTCCTAATATTTTCCGGAATTACTTACAAAACATCCCAACTAGGCAAAAAGCAGACTGAGAAGACGACAGTTCCACTCCACAAAATTTTGGGAGTAACTAGGTGGGGAAGAGAAATCACTTAATCAAGAGTAGGAGGGAAGCACTAATTGGGATATAACTGTGGCATTGTCATGTCAACAACTATCCTGTCTATGCCAAGAAATCAGCGCTTCTACAGACGTCGTTCAATGAGCCAAACTACTGCTGAGCTATTTCTGAAACCAAAGGACTGATAAAAATCAATACCAAAAAGATAGAAGTAGTCTACAGGCATGTGAAACAATGTGAATAAAAAGGGGATTTTAAGAGAACTCTGTTTTAACAAAACATTTTCCTATTAGGAACACTGAGCTTCTCCATCATTCACCTACCTTTATTTGCTACACTGTAGTACAGCAAGGTAACTTATGTACTATGACCCCTTAACCACACCACCCACATTCTATTCCATTCAATTACAGAAATACAAGGCAGCTTAACAATGTACTTGATCAAAAGATATGAGCTCACTGACCCATATTATTTGCTCTAAGAAAACTAAGTAAGATTTTTAGAAATTAGGCAGATTAACTAGTATTATGTATAAAGGGGCTCATAACTTCAGGGTCCCCTTATCACAATGCAAATGGTAATAAATAAATAGCAGTTGCCAATACATCAGCAGCGTAAAGAGCTCTGCACTCAATTAAAACCAAATGCCTATGCCTGCACAGATATACCCACTTCCTTGGCACATGAAATGACTCCTTTTTAAATACAGTGCTCTGTACTACCATGGTTTTTTGAGGGCTCTTCACACAAGCAGAAATGTCTATGTGTACTTCCTAATGGAAGAACTTGCAAAAAGGAAAAAAACATTGTATGTTGTTAAGAGTTTTAGCATGTGTTAAATGTAGCTTAATTTCAGCAGAAAAAGATTTCTATCACTTAGAACCACCTTAAACTACAAAGGTAATGACATTTAATGTTTACAATAATGGCATTTTCTTATTTGGGCTATTTTATTAATTGTTGTTCTTTAGTCTAATATGCTCTGAACTATATTGGGAGTTTTTTTCAATAGAATTCAAAATAGTTAAACCTAAGTTAATCATTTTTAAAAATACAAATTTTAAATTCCTCAATTCCACTTTTTATCTATTTATGTATTAAAAGTTTAGAGCATAGCTAAAAATCCACATCTACATGAAAAAAGCGAACCAGAAATAAGAAAATAAAAAGTCCCCATAATTACTTAGTTAAAACAACTATTCTCAAACTTAAGGGCAAAAACGCCCACAAACCAAGCCAAAATAACCTGTCTCACACTAAGCAATGTGAAGATTCTGCTGTTATACAAAACACAAAAATATTCTGATTACTTAGCACTTCAAAGGTTACATAAAGTCTTACATAAAAATATCCAAGTTAATGCATTATTTAGGTTTATTGTCAGTTACAATTATTCCCATCACACGAAGTTGATTAGATTACTTGGGGGGAAGGGGAGCGTTGGGGGAGTGGTGTTGTAGGCTTTGTTTTGGTGGCTGGCTGTGTTGTGGGGTTTTGTTTGGGTTTCAGAGCTTGGATGTTGTTTTATTTTTTCAACAAACCACAAAGAAAATAAAACCTGGTACTGTAATCCAACTGAGTGCTGCATAACTGCTGCTCAGGAATCTTTAAATCAATCCATTAATGCATTGCATGTGTCTCCAGCGAAGATAAATTACATAATCTGTGATTCACTGCTATATTTCATGAGTTGGGGTGGGGAAGTAAGGCATGCAAGAAGGGAAGTCATCTTTAAGACTGGAAAGCCACATATAAAGTATTGTTTAATCAAACTTTCTGATGAATAAAACATTAACTTACTGTAGCTGATTTAGTAGATCCTTATTTAATTTTCAGGAATAACATTTATATTCTGCTTATATACATAAATAAATGAAAACTTTTTCAACTCAGCAGATATGTTTCTTTTTTAAAACAAGTGAAAATAGAAAACAAAACATAAAAGAGCTAAAATAAGACAGCGCCAAAGCCCCAGAGACTAAAAATTGCATAAGTTAGAAACCTTCCATAATATTCTAGACAGGCAAGAGCAGCATCAGCCTCAGATCAGACATCAACTCAACTAAATACAAGTGAGAAGTTCTTCACACTGCATCATCCCTCCATCAAAATACAAGGCCAAAAAAGAACAACAGCAACACAAAATAAACCCAAACATTTCTGAAACTAAATTCTAATTGCAAAGTTCTGGTATCTTACAGACAAAACTATTTTGGATTATAGAAATGTACAGTAAAATGTGAGAAAGTATCAAGACATTTTTCTTTCTATACAGTCTAACTGTATCTTTGCTCAACAGCTGTCAAAAATTTTTCTAAAATGGGATTGTAAAGCTAACATTGGTTAGAACTGATAGCTTCCTTTCAAACATTTCTTAATTGAGAGCCTCAAGTGACAATGAAAGGTATCTGTGCAGCTCATTCAGATTTATCCACCAAATTTACGATCTACAAATCCATGAAATGCGTATTTCTTTAATTCTTGTTTCACTGATTTAAGCCAGTTCTCTCACGGACTTGAAATTAAAATCATTCTTTAATAGGAAATACATTTATAAAACAAGATCTTTCTTTTTTCCTTACCCAACATTCTAGTCCATTTCACTGACTGTTCAAAAGTATACTAAAAAGCACAAGCATTTTCAACTTTCCTCAACAGATTCCTATTAAAGGTGTATCACACAAGACTGTTGACATGTACATACTAGTACTCAGAAATAGCCTATTAACTGCTGTCCACAGCTAAATTATATAGGCTTCATTACTTCAAATTTGTTCATGTCACCACCTTCCTCCCACATGTTTTTAATCTTCTCCTAACAGTCATTTTTTTAAAAAAGCAGCAGCTTAAAAACAGATTAGGTCCAACTTTTTGATGCCTTTTTTATAGTATTAGACTTCCTCTTTACCATATGCAGAATTCCAAATTAAGTTTGCTTTGTTTTATGCTACATTCACATTTTCACTATTAATTAACTTTGTAAACTGATTTTTAGGTATGTGCTTCTTTTCCCTTTGAAAATCTTCAGACCTTTGTGAAATCCTCTAAGAGAAGTCAGTCATTAGTTACTTACTGCTTTGAGTATCCTGGCAGTAGCATTCTTTGTTAAGTCTTGATCTTTGCTTTTCACACCAGAATTTTTTACTATTTTCAATACCCTGCATTCTAGATAGTTATGCCCTAATGGGAGGGTTTTTTTAAAAGCCTTCCTCCATTTTAAACTAATGTAAGCAAATTTCAAACTATCAACTACTTTCCACTACGAATTCCACAGTTAAATGTCAAACATCTGGTAACAGTTGTCATCGATTATCTTACCAAGCCTGGTACCGAAAGCCTTAAATATTTTAACCATTTTACGACATAAAAGGAATAGTGGCAGGAGGTTAATAGGAACTGACTTATTCCAGTGTAAATGTCTATCTAACTGTTGAGGGGTCTTGATAGCTGATTTTCACACAGTTTAAATGGTTCTTAAAAAAGCAGTATTACAGACATTACGGGTCAGCTTTAATCAGTTACACAACTAACCTTTTGCTCTGTTTGCAGTTGGTCACATCTCTGCTTTTCATGGTTAAGTTCTTTTTCCAGTTGTTCAACTTGATCTCTGAGTTGTGTTGTTTCCTTTTCCAGAACAGAAGTTACCTTCAATAGCTCTTCTTTTTCTTTTATAATTTTTTCAATTTTAAACTGTAATAAACAAAAATAGTGCATTTTGGTAATTTTTCTCCCCTTCACTCTTATCAAATAAGTGGATAACAAATCACTCCAGTATTTGAGCAGAAACACAGATTGTGTGTTCCCCGGCTAAGTTATTTTAGAGTTTTCCCCAATTTCTTATGTTTCATTGCTTTAACTGAATAATATTACACTACCATTAGATTGCACACTATGCAGTGTCTTGATTTACACTCAAGTTTTCTCTCCTTAAATAAAGTGCCTTTACTCTTCCCAAGTGACAGCAACTGTGGAAAGCTAATTATGTTCATGTCAGCTTGGTGAAAAAATGACTGCTGAATGTCTCAATACACTCTCTACAGAAGTATTTGAGGAATTTCTCTAGAAAAATGAACACACGCACCTCCAAAAAGTAAGAACCGGAATATGAATTGTGCCCTTTCCATACATAAGGGGGCTGATAAGAAAGATAGGGACAGATTCCTTAGTAGGGCCTCTAGCAATAGAACACAGGGTAATGGTCCTAAACTAAAAGAGGATAGATTCAGACTAAATATAAGGAAGACATATTTTATCATGAGGGTCATGAAACACTAGAACAGGTTGCCCAGAGAGATGGTAGATGCACCATCCCTGGAAATGTTCAAGGTCAGGTTGGATGGGTCTATGAGCAACCTGATCTAGCTGAAGGTGTCCATGCTCACTGCAGGGGGCGGTGGACTAAATCACCTTTAAAGGTCACTTCCAGCCCAAACTATTCTATAATTCTATAAACCAAGATAATAAGAAACATTTGAGAAATTCTTTTTCTTTAGTACTTTTTTTAGTACTATGGGTACATATCTGAAAAGCAAAAATATCCCATATCTATCTCTCTACTCTCTTACCTCTAAATTCTGAAAACTGTAAATCTGATACATGCATGTATATGCCTAGGCACATGGCAAGGTAAAGGAACTGTACTGAGCAATTTTCCAAGAAGCAACTCACACAAAATTGGTTTGGGGTTCTTTTTTGTTTGTTTGGGTTTAAACAGTGTTCAGCCGACAAATACCAAGATGTAAATGGAAACACCTTGACTCTGGCCATAAGCACACAAGTATAACCACATCCCTCTAGCAAAGAGCATGACACACAGAAAACTGCTTTAAATAAAACAAGAGCAACTCTAATATACCTAGGCAGCTGCAATTATTCAGCTTAGTCTCCAGGGCTCTTAACTTGTGTGCAAATAGAAGCATATGGTTTGGTAACTCTTTTTCCTTACAGGAAGCACCATTTTACACAAAGGGTATCTCCCCACCCTCTCCAGTTAGTTGGTGAGTACAGATGTTGGGAATGGGCAGTATCTACTCTTACAATTTCCCAATCCATGCTTAGTTCTATACAGTTTAAAATCTTGATTCATTTAACCTGTAAATATTCTGAACTCCAGTCAGACACTGTAGAACAAGCCAGAAATACACACATTACACATACATATGTTAGGTTTTTCCTCCTGGTTTGTTCAATATCTGTGAATTTATGTACATATTAAAAAATAAACAAGATAACATTTTAAGAATTGTTGAATCAAACCTCAAGAAGTCCAGCTTTTGTGGTCACCACTAACATATCAGAGTTTCCTTCATCTTCCATAGTGAGCAATTCTTCAACAGGAGAAGAGGTACGAAACTGGAAAGGTGTGCTTGCTCCACGGATTTCTCCTTTATAAGTCACGTAACAGAACTGATAAAATTCTCCGTCATCATTTGGTAGATAATACCCTAACAAAATAAATTCACATTAGAAGAAACATACTACACAAATTTACAAGTCTCTGTCTGTAAACAGATTACCACATCATGTTTGACTTAAAAATTCCATGCTTGTTACCTCAGTACAGCACAGATAAATCATCAAAACACCAGAAAGGAAAAGTAATCTTATTTAGTAACTTTCATCCCCCAACAGTTCATCTTGGCTTCTAATACAAACTCAAAACAGTTCTAGGCAACAGGTGCTATATGTACACATCACCTCACATACATTAAGTAATAGCTGTTGTTTACATATTTATGAAACCGAATCATTAGCAATCAGGTGCCATGAAGTTGGATCATGGCCACACTAGTGTGTAACCATTGCATAGCCAAAGAAAGAGAGTAAGTGACTTTTTTGGCAAATACAGCCAAATACACAGCTAAAACACACCAATGCTCTGAATGGATGACAGCAGCTGCAAGAGTGGGATAGGTGGGAGCCTGGAGTTTGTTAGAAGAGCTTATTATTAAAATTGAAAAAAAAAGATCTTGTAGACTTTACAAGGTAAGAATAAATCCTCATTTGTGTAGCTATGTAATATTGTATGTTGCAAGCAAATTACTTCAGAAGGATTTCTGTGGGATTATTGCACTGAACTGTTGCCCAGTGAAGCTTCAGCATCAAGCCTCTTACATTACTTGGATTCACATGGTAATATTTGTGGATGTTAAACAATCATTTCCAGAACTAATGAGATTTTCACCTTTATTAGTAAATGCAAAAACCACGCCTTATGCAGCTTAATGTTAAGAAAACCAGCTGGTTTTATTCAGGACACTTAATATCAGATAGCCTAGCCAGCCTGAGTATGATACTGGCATAATAAATCCCCATCCAATGTTCAGTCCAGCAAGTGATGTCACCCATTTCAGCTCTTATTTCACCACATTTCAATCATCTCCTTTCCTGATTTTATCACTGATTTGTCCAATTTTTATTCCAGGCTCCTGGAAGTCTTTTCCTCTTATCTACTTATCCTACAGCATTTGTATTGAGAGCTTCATGTTTGCATTAGTCTTATACTTTATTTAAACTGTAGTTCAGGGAATAGTATCTTAGCCTCAGGATTCATGCTTTTGGACCAGACTACACTTGCCTATATAGCACTACAGCTCAGTTTACTTCATTCAGGGCTTAAGTAAGAATTATGCAGAAAAAAATTCAGAACACTCTACATTGCTGCTCTAGCAAGTTTTAATATTGGCTCAGACAATCTAATTTTAAAACCACTCGAAGTATTTTTTTCTTGTACCTAACATGTACTGAAGGAAACAGATTCCTGATTATTTTCCTCCAGCACACCTACCAGATCATAAAAAAATAAACATTTAAAGCATGCTGCACAACACTTACTACTTGGGTTAGATAATTAAGTTCCTGGAAGCTCTACTGATCTCGTCACAGCAGCATTAAAATATCTTGCCAAACACAACTGGTTGACTGTCTGAATGGAGATTCAGTCTGGCAGCTCTATAAAAGTTGGAGGCCTTTCAGCATGGAATGTAACAGATGGGACAGAGTTACCCCGGCCTTTCATGTGTGGAAAAATTTCTAAGTACAGAGGACCAATAACGGCATGTAAAGTCCTACTTTCTAGGTCACTTTTAGTTTCAGTCCAAACCAATTTCATTCATTCAGCGACCTTTGGTAATTGTAAAAGAAACTAATGACTTCCTTCCAGTTCCTACAGAGCACATATACTTTGCAACTGTTTTCAAGGTTATAAAATGGTCAGATCACGTGGATATGAATCATCACCAAAAGTACCAGGAAAAAAATTACCTGGACAGGAAAAAGAGTGAACTCATTTAAGCTATCACTATCTGCACCTTGAACACGGCAACAAGCTAATACAGTCATCATTTCAGGACTCCTGTTATTTTTTTCTATATATTATAAGCAATAAACACACACACGCAGGGACTAAAGCCAACTTTGGAAACTAAAAAGAAGATAAGATAGTACATAAAATTCTGTTTCTAAGCTGAAAAGCATTAAAGAAGTTTACTGGAGGTACTCTTTTGACATGAAATTCTGAACATGCATAGATTTTTGACATTTGTAATGTCCTGTGGCAACAAGTCCTGCATATTGACTATGTTATAAATGTACCATTTTTATCTCTATTTTGAACCTGTCACTTGGTAGCTTAAATCAACAGTTCCAACTTATTTAAACAATGGAGACATCATTCACTTCACATTATTTCCCTTTCCCAGGCTGAAAAACCTGGCAAAAGGAAGTCTGGAAAGTCACTTAGTCCAGTTTCCCACTGAGGAGACTGTTGTTAGCACCTGTTAAGAGACTACTACGGCTGTGTCTAAACAAGCGTGTGAAATTCTCATCCTTCCAAACCAGAAATATCTGTTCAAGTGCTGCACTACTTGGTCTTGGTAAAAGAGTTCTTCTCAATATCAGACATAAATGTCCTAGGTCAAATTCCACAGCCATTGTCCCTTTTGACATTTAACGAAAAGAGTGTGTGGCTCTCACCTTTTAACTCCACACCGTTACACACAAACTATTTCCTAATTTTTATCTTCCTTGTTGCACTTTGTTTATTTGTTCTACTACTTTTTTGAGAATGCAAAGGGGAGTGAGAAGACATGATCTGCACACAGTGTTGAAAATTCAGTTACACAATATACTTGTCAAGCGGTGTAACATTTTCAGGTTTGTTCTTTATTCTTTTCTTTAAAACTTCAGCTATTTCCATCAGTTTCTCACTGCAAAACGTCCTCTTCAACTCTTTGACTTCTATGAACCCTCACCAAACCATTATTTATTCTTTGACAAAAATCACTTCACATTGATAACGACCTTAAAAGTCCAGAGACAAAAGACTACAATGTAAAGACACAAAGATGCCAAGATTAAAAATGCCTGCTACAAAGTCACCTTCTGTATTCTATTAGTTTCCAGCAGATCTTCTCTATCAGTCATGAATATTGGCCATTACTGTATAAAAAGATTTCCTTGACACCTAAAATAAGACTGAACTCCACACAGTGAAATGTGGGAAATTCTTCTCCAATTCGTCTTTGTAAAAGTCTAGAACTGCTATACAACCCTCAGCACTGAAATGAACAGATCAGTATTTAAAAAGCTGCACAGGCTGGAAAATACCGACAGATACTGCTATATACTTACCTTGAAAAGTCAGCACACAGTTAACAGTTGATCCTTCCACATAATTATCTGGCATAGGTGACCAAAGAAACGTGTAATAATCTCTTGCAGTACTCCAACCAACCTAAAATAAAATAAACCACAACAAAAAGAAAGATAAAACATGAAGCAAAACCATTTGTTATAGACAGTTAAGATATCATGGTCTGGCCTTTACAACATACTGTAATATGCATATTTCTGCATCAACATGCAATAAAAAGATACTTAACAATGTTTACAGATCAGGAATATTTAACAAGCATGTCAAAGATTTAGCATTAATTTTATTAACCTTGTTACCTAAAGCAATAAATGGGTCTAGGGCAATAAAAGGGTTTATATTAAGTAAAATACCAGACAGTTTTCACTATACATTAAACTACTATTTGCTACATTAATATTTTTCAATGAAGATACACTTTATTAAAAATACAAAAAGACTCATTCTAAATTGCTGACTATTTTGTGTCCACAGTCCAATTGGCTCATCAGAAAACAAACAGGATGAAATAAAAAATAGCTTTCTCTTCTACTGAAAAGACCAAAATTGACAGGGTTACACTAGCATTCTTTGGAAAACTTCTGTGATACTAAAGACAGGCATTTCACTGGGATGATAATTCTCTCATATGTACACACTATGACTGCAAAGAAAAAAAACCATATTTGCATGAAAACCTAACTCAGCTAAGTCCGTGCAGTCTGCCTGAGAACTTCAATAAACATCTGCTTTCAGACTTTTCCTAAGACTGCAATTCTGTACAGTGGTGAGGCACCAGCACAGGCTGCCCAGAGAACCTGTGAATAGCCCATCTCTGGAAGTATTCAAGGCCAGGATGGATGGAGGTCTGAGCAATCAGGTGCAGCGGCCAGTGTTCCTGACCTTGGCATAGGGGTTGGAACTATATGATCTTTAATACCTCTTCCAACCCAGGCTACTTTGTGATTATATTTTCTGAAGATGCATATTCCAACAGGTTTGAAACACATGCAACTAAAACAGAAAGTCAAAGCAACTACTGTAAAGCAATGGATATTAATAATAGCATAATGGTTAAGGAGAAGAATAAATATATCTGATTTATTCCACTGCAAAAACAAAAACAAACAAACAAAAAAAAACCAACCAAAAACTTGTCAAAAGCTAGGCATGGTCCAGTTTATCAGGAACTGGGTATACTGTCATGGAAGAGTTAAGACGTGGAAACCCACAATTAATTCCTGTTTAGGCCTCATATGAAGTTAATAGTTCCATTTTGCAATGAAGAATACATTCTCACGTATTCAAATATGAAACCAAAGTATAAAAACTTAACTTTGGACATCAGTTGGGAAAAAAAAAGCCAACACATATCATGGCTCGGCTTCGCGAACGAAGATTTGGGAAGGGCTCTACCCACGCTTGCTGCAAGCGCGCTGATGGCTAAAGAGGCCGATGCGAGATAGGCAAGTCCGGTTGCAAAAGGCACAGCAGAAAGTCACCATAGGCGGTGTTGGTGAGGCACGGTTCTTTCTGCGTTGTCTTTTCTCCTCCAGACTGATTCTGCGTGCGTTCTCAAAGGCAACAACACAGCCAATAAAACAACAACTACAAACATGGAACGAAGTTCCAGTCAAAGTGCTAAAGCTGAAACAAATGTACAGTAGTACTTAACATCAGAAATCAAATAAATGAGGAATTTCCATGGGACACACAGGGGAACTTTTTCTGAACCAAAAGGAGTACAAGAAGCACAGTTTATTAGTCCAACTTAAAAAACTGGCATGGGCAATGGCAAACATTATAATATCCACATTCAAGCACAAAAACATGACAAATTAAAGAACACCAACACAAAACTTTCTGAAGTTCAGAGGAAGAAAAAGGAGAATAACCCGCCAAACTACACACAAGACCTGCTGTGAAGTCTGAATTCAAGGTCGTCATGATGATCACCTGATCAGCACAGAGTCATCCGTTGACTGACTGTGCTGATACCATCACTTCTTAAGGAATTCATTGAAAATATTCTGCTCAGCATTAAAAACTCAGAAAATACAAACATTTGTATTTCTTAGTCAAACGAGCACATACAATTTAGATGATGCGACTTCCCTAAACCAACAGAAATAAGAAAGTCCATTTTATAACAAGAATTAGAAATAAAGGATCTGCTAATCTGGTATTCAACACATTCTCCTATATTCTCCATTCCTCTACATTTAGTTCTCACAAACTCCACTTCAAAATGCATTTTTAAACTAGAAAGCTGCATATAAATGCCAACACTCTTGCTTTCCTTCCAGATGTTAACCAGGAGATTAATAATCCAGAAACCAAATCCTACTTTCACCTTCTCAACCCATGTGTTTAAACCAAAAACATAACTACACATCACGTGGCCCACAAAAACATATCCAGATTAGGTTACTATGTACAAACAATATATAACTGAACCCTCACTCTATTTCTCCTTCCATAAAATGGAAAGCTTTAATAGGCCATTACAGAGTAATCCACTCGTGATATTCCTATTTCCTACTTTTGAGCAAAAAGGCTTATTTCAATTTAGGACATAATAAACACTTTTCAGTCATATAAACCAACACTGGAGCCATGGTGGAAATGCTGAAGTCTGGTAAAGGTTAAGAATCCAGCACCAAGTACTTTGCAATTTGGCTGGGCAAGTAGAGACAGCTCAACTGTCCATAATACTCATATTAGACAGGTTTTCCTTCTACTAAGAAATAGGCATGTAGTCATTGTGAAAGTTTTTTCTCCTTCTGTGTTGCCCCATAGATATAAGCCCCTTTCTTACTGCAATGCCACACAGCGAGATTAGCTTTCCCATATTTACATTTCACCCACAGTATATTTCAACAAAACAGCTAGAAGAAAATTTGCTGCATAGAAAAATAAATGTGGGGGTGCAAGAGTGAGCACAGACAGAGAGCCTGTCAGTATGGCAATAACGGTTATCAAATACATTACAGAGGAAAAATAATAACTATTTTATTTCACTGTATCTCCTTCAACTCTCACCTGATTCATCTTACAAAGAACGTAAGTTTTTCTAAGAAGAAAGCTCTGCCTTACAACTGCACAGTGTTTGCAGTGTAAAAGTAATTTTTATCTTTGTTTTAATCTCTTTAGTTTCAGATGAACATGGAAAATAAACACTTTTCTGTTCTTGCATTTTGTTACATTTCTTTCATTTTATAATACCTTTATAGAGTCAGTCAACTCAATCCTGAGACAGAGTGCTTTAAAGAAAGACCACTGTAAGGGAAGCTCACTTGTCATTTTGTTCCCTGGCCTCAGAAAGCTGTTATTGCAGCTGCAGGAACAGGAGTGTTCACTCTGCTGCATTAACAGTGCCTGACCTATCCACACAGCATCAGCAGGACAAAGAAGCAAACCCAGGAAACACTTCTTTAGCTGAACCAATTTTGCATAATCAGTGGGCCTTTACTGTAGATACCTAATACAACCCAATTAAACACATGGGAGGCGGGGAGGGAAGTCACACAAACCCAACCACAAAGCTTATCAGAGTAAAAATTATGCCCTTTTTGTAATTCAGAAGGTAAATTACATAGCTAAGAAAGTAATTTGGCAAAGTACCCTAAGTATTGCAAGACAATATGCTGCGTCTGAAAGAAGCAAAATTTCAGCTAATAGATATCGTCTGCATGTATATTACACAGTGTAATTACTACTGACAACAGTAAGTCAGCAGCCTTTATGTGTTTCACATCATAAGAGACAGTTAATTTGACCCAAACCACAGACAACATAGGTGTCTAAGCAAAATGCCATTGGGCTCAGTACCAAAGGAAGTGATTTCTCCAAGGCCATAAACCTCAGTTAAAGTAACATTACTTGAAAGTCACAGTAGTACTTGTGCCGTTGTAGCATATAACAATCCACTACAGGCAGTTACAAACATCAAGTTCTTCTATGACAACTAACACATGGGAAAATTAAAACATCTGGGGGCCGTGCAGCACATACCAGGCAACATTACTGAGAGGTAACTGATAACACTGTCACTTTTGAACACAGGCATCATCATCAAATTATGTTTTCTAGACGCCAGTTCTGACAGAATTAAACTGTACAAAAAATTTCAGAGCATAGACATGAGGAAAAATACTGATTAAAGTATTAAGCATATTTTAGTAACACTGAGGCATAAAGATTTCCAAATAAGTAAAAAATGAAGTTAAACCTTGGGATTTCTTAGTATGTTTGCGATCCCCTTATATGCAACTTTGCCTTACCTCAGACCAAGACACTTTAGACTTCACTTCAAACACTTCTCCACTACTCACACTGAGATTAAAATCTGTTATAAAACAAGAGCCCTAAAGCTGATGCATTCTTGGGTAGAAGATGGCTGCAAAGTACTCTAGACTCCTTATGAACGTCTGTAACCTTAAAATGGTCTCTCATTTCCCGATCTCAAGAAGCTAATCTCTGCTGAATGTTACAAACACGTACAGGCAATCTTTTAACTCGGGCTGTTGAGAACATGTGGTATTTGTTGCAACATCAAGGTACTATCAGGATCCTAAGTTATGATCATCTCTTGTTGATTGTATTTCTACCTCATAGTTCAGAAGAATGTGTCAAAATGACATTGACCAAGTGCCCAGACCATAGGATCAACTTTCTCCATTAGGTATAAATCAAAATAAATACAGAAACAATATGAATTCTCTAAAAGAAAACCTGCTACATATGTAAATGACTGCCCAAGGAAATGTTATGACAGATCAAAGAGTAACTAAGCTATAGTTTACTTCAGGAGATAAGCACAGAAATTTATTAAAAGGGGTGGGGTTTAAGTGAATGATTCCCTTACTATCATATCTCATGAAAACAATAAATTAGCAGTCTCTGACTTCAAAATTCTTACCAGCTACTGACTACTCTGTTATGCCCATAGTGTCTGACCACACAAACCTACTGTACCAAATATATTTAGAAAATTAATGACACTCGGAATAAAATGGCAAGATTTGTTGTCAAAGGTAACACCACACAAACTCAGATTATCCTTCGCTTCATCTAATATAGAAAGAGCAAATAACGTTGCCATGGACGTCTTTTTTTTTTTTTTTTTAAGCTAAGTACTATTTACACATCTTTCCAAAGAATGTAAGTCAGAAACCAACAGAATCACTTTTAATTCACAAATACAGCAATTCTCAAAACATTCTGAATTCCAGTAATTCTACTCATAACTATTTTAACAACAGGACATACTCTCCACTGTACATTCCTGTATCTATCATGGACAGCTGTACAGTGATGACTGTGCCAGAAAAATGGTATTTCTATATGCATATGGCAAATAACACATCCAGATGTTGCATTATACTTCATAACGTGATCTGTATATATGGAAGTAATTGGAGTATTTTTTTAGTTATCAATCTACAACAAAATCAGGATATTGAAATGACTTGCACAAGCTGTACCATTATTTACAGTACAAAGGAGACTAAAGAACCCAGAATACTACACAAAGATATATCCATATTGCCTTGATAAAACACAAACACCAAGCTATTCCATAAGCATACATAAAAGATTACGTTAAATAGTGTTACAAAAGTTTTTGGCAACAGACAATTTAATTCTGAGGTCTGTTATAGGTCAGAACACTGAAAAGACTGAAATTAAGTTGCATATAGATACAGGTGCTGCACCAATGCACAAACAGTACCTCAGGTGTGACCTCCTAAATACTGAGTACTCTTCCAGAGCAAGCAGGCACTTTTTGTGTTCAAATAAGTTACTAAGATCTTCCCAGTACTGGTTATTCAGTTCTTCCATATGTTAAGTTACCAGAACATCAGATCACAATTTTTAAGGTGTGGATATTAAAAATGTGAACATTAAGAAATAAAAGATTTCCCTTTCTTCTCTAGGTGTCTGCTGAGACAGTCAACATCAAAGCACACCTACAACTTGTCAACATCCTAGAAGAATGGTAATGTAGATTACCTAGAAAAATAGATCAGCTAGAACTGAGGAACAGAAAAGTTTTGATGGAATAGTTAATTAATGACACCGCAAGACCAAAGACCATTAGCTTAATATATGTAACACTGATTACCCGTTGATACCACATCATCCCAACATGCTGGCCTCAGCAAAACTACATCCTCAGAGACGCGCAAAGTATTATGATATACCCGACAAACACCTATACCTTTAATTCTACTCCTGACACAGTATCTTTATAGCACCTGTAAAGTTCTTTCCTTGTGCCTTCGAAATGTATAGAAAACCTGCCTCTCCTGTATACTGAACACTGGACAGCCCCATTTGCAGACTCATGCTCTAGACAGAGGGGCAAGCACAGCTTCCTAAAAACCAAGCAGATTTTTCCAGCGCTTCTGCAAATCTGGACATTATGCATTAATAACACAAGAAATATCACTCAGTCATATGATTATTTCACTTTGTTGTGAAATATAGTCATAAGATGTAGATTTCCTTAGCCGGAAATTAGGACTACCTACAGACAGGCCACTTCTGCAGCCATATGTAGTGCACATATCAGTTATTTTTACTCATTTCAAAGGTTTAGACTTGAATTACCCTCAAGACTTCTCCAGATTGTGATTAATCAGAAATGAGCAGAGGTAAGGAGGGGACACTGGTCTTCGATCACTCTGGGAGTAGCAATCTGTGAAATCAGTCGAGAATGGTAAGTCTTCTCGCCTTTGACTCCACACCAGTGGAGCCTTTATGACTGCACATAAAGTGTCAGTAGAGAGAAAGCTGATCTCAAATTCTATTTCTCAGAAAACTGCATGAACAGGGACTCAGGCTCAGGATGTACATATCAAGTACTAGACCATACTTATCTGAAAAAAAGCCTTTTTTTTTTCTTGGTAACAAGAAAGGACATAACTGATTGAGATGTTCTGGCATTTGATTACAGATGACTTTCCAGAATGTCAAAAAGCAAAAAAACACAAGGTGCAGTGAAAGACAACAGATTTGAAGACTGAGTCAAAACCTGATCTGACTCCCCTCCTCTGGGGGACAAGTAAGAAAAACGATGGATGAATATCATCATCGTGGCTAGGCTTTGCCAACAAAGATTTGGGAAGGGCTCTACCCACGTTTGCTGCAAAAGCTATACAAAAATAATGAAAGCTGCATATTCATAACTTCGGCTGTGAAGGGTAACATCTTCATTATTGTATTTCCCACATCTCCAGGTTTTTGCCAGATGTCCAATTCTGAAACTAGAGTATGCATTTAGAAACACCTACTTTGTAAGAAAACTGGTGTATCTGAAATAATTCTCCTATATGTAACATTACTCTTCCAGTTTCTGAAACTGGGTTTGCAATTTTTTTAAAAAAAAAACCAGAAAATTACTTTCTTGAGAACAGTTTTAAAACTATGGCCACCACAACAAAGTGCCTTATGCTCAGCATTTCAACAACTCACCATTTAGTAACTTATGCTGGGAACAACAAAAAATTATATTTCATCTACAGCACATGCAGGGAATTTGGTAGAATTTGTTAAGTTTTACAACTTAAAGTAAGCTACTCTTCAGAAGAGAATTCTAAAAAGTTTGAAAAAGAAGCCTGTCATTCCACATTAGGCAGCCATGCCAATAAAGTAGGCGTAGCCCTTCACCCACACACCTTCCCAGTCCCATTGTTCCCATCAGAGTGATGCCAGTACAGTTGCCCATTGCATCACACAGTGATCAAACCGACAAATCAAATCAATTTTGAAATAAGATATTAAAAACTGGTAGAGAAGGGACTGTATTTTCCTGGCAGATCACTCTGCTAATCCATTTCACTGTGCAGCTGCACTAACAGCTGGACTAGCAAAACAAGGACAATAAGGATACAAATAACCCATCAAGACATCACCGGTGAGGAAATGTACTTGCATTTGCAACCAAAATGAAAACCATTCACTTAAAAAGGTACCTACAGAATTTTTCAGTTCAATACAAAAATTATTGTCTAACCAGTTGAGCAAATATGGGACAAAATACAGTAGAAGCCACTATTCCCTAAAGTTCAACAAAAATCAACATCAGAACCAAAACCAACATAATGCTCACAGGGGACAGGGAGAATCTTATTCCAGACTTATTTTCTATACCAATCTGAAATCACCACTGTTTGTGGTGCATTGTTGGTGTTTTTTTATTGCTCACTTTAAACTAGGTACCTTTTCCCTCTGTTCAATATTCACTATTACAACACTAGTTACTTTCTGTGCAGTTTCAGGCAAAGGTTAGATGACACCAGCGTGAACAGGTTTCCTTTCTAAGCAATTTATGAACTTCAAAAAGACAAGGTGAACTTTATTCCTTCTATGTGAACAGTCTGTGAATCTATGCTTTGAGCTCTCTCACAGAAATCCTACTCTTCTTGTATACTAGGCCAATACTGAAGGTCATTAATTATTGTTCTCATAATTAATCAAGGTTTGCTTTTGCCTTTTTTTTTTTCCAATCACTGAATCACTTTACTAAACATGCCTCACATCCTTCATATGTGTTTTAGATAGGTAAATTATAAAACCTCTATCTGCTTTCATCAGTTTTCAAGCCACCTCCAGGTTTGTCCATGAACAATTAGTCCTCTAGAAGTCACTAATTTTTACACTCAGATCACAGTATAGTACTTCTGTCATAATCTTATCTATCCCAAGACGACCACAGTTGCAGTTTATTTTACTGTAAACATTACACATACATATTTGTAGAAACAGACCGACAGCTACCTCCATTTAAATCCCTGTACTGCAACTATATTAAGCCAGCGTATCCATAAAGCATACTATAAGCAGACATAGTCATAAAAAGAAAGCCATTTTTATTCTTTTCCCATTTCACAATGCTTCCTGCCCTTGTGCTGATGAGAATTACATGAACTAAAAACTCGGTTGGGAAATTCCATTTTAAAAATCCAGTCACAAAATGTTGGTCTTAATCTCAATCAATTCCCTGATTTGATTCATCGCACAAGATCTTGTTCCATGTAAAGGAGAGGAGGCACAAGATATAAGATACTCTGCGTAAAAGATGTTTCTGTCAGCCGCAGTACTACCTTATGTCAGCTTAAAATGTTCCTCAAATGACTGCCAAACTGTATTACCTTCCACTGTTAAAGTAGAATGAAAAATCATACCTCAATAGTTTATGAACGTTATCATCACAGTCAAGATGAAATCAGACACCTGTACATTGTAAACAGCATGCCATGTAATCACTGAAAAACTGTTTCATGCTTCTTTTTAACTTTTCTTAATTAGTAATTTTAGGGTCCTGTCTGATTGCCTTCCTCATTTAGACCAAAAGTCACTACATTCACTTCTGAAGTTACATTTAAATCATTTCAAGATGCTTATGTGTAATACGAACAGCACTCTCTACAGTTTTGATACAGACTGACTTTGAAGTTTCATTAATGCCACCAACTAAATACTCCAGTGTGCTCAGTTATACTAATTGCAAAAATTTGCAAATAATCAAGATTATACATCCACACATATTTTTAAAACTTCCCACTAGAGAAATATGCCTGATTGCAAGTTGATGCCTCCCTCGCACAGCTTCGTGACTGTACAGTCACTGCACATCGCATTAAGAATGCTTCTGCTTTGTTATAGAGCACAGTACTTCTGTGCTGCAGAGGAGTAATTTACCTTGAATAAACACTAACAATCCACTGATCTGCAGATTACAATGACATCACATTTTACATTCTTAAATAGTGGACACAGTACTACAGGAAAGGTCCTCCAGTACCAAATTAGTCTGTCACTTTTATGCCCTCTCCACTTCTTTAAAGCCTCAATCAAAACTTCTATTAACCATACAAATAAAGAATTTAAGCATCATCCATTAGGAGCTATACTGACAAAGAAACAGAGATCAAGGTCCTGAATAGAAGCAGATATAAGAATTTATCAACTTCTAATCCCATTCTTCTAATGAAGCTTTACTAACCTTTAAAAATATCTCCAAATACCTTTGGAGGGGTGGCTTCACTCCTCTTTTCAAGAGCCTGTTTTGAGTAATTTTAGTGATCTGTAATGTTCAGCTTGTTCTAGCAACAACAATTAGTCAGGGATGTGTGTCAAGATATCTCCAGCTTACTTTCCATTCTTTCTACACACATTTCACACATGGTCTGTCTCATATTATTCCTAGTCCTGTTCACAATGTCACCCTGTGACCATGCATCTTCTCAAATCATTTCCATTTAATTCTGCACAACACCTCCGCGTCACACCTTCCCTTCATTCCAGCAGACTTCAAGCATGCTCATTCCTCTAGTTTTGAACTCTAGTCTTTGTTTCAAAACTTACACTCTTAACAGGAGGAACCAATGTACCACTTAAGTGACGTTCAAGTTAAAGTTTATGAGAGCTCTTACTGTTGCTGGGACTTATTTTTTTTTAACTGGTAAGAGAGAGAATAAACATTTGAACAATAACAATAGAACAAGCTTCACTTACCTTGAAAATACCAACCCAGTCTTTCTGATGAGGATGGATGAACTGGGTCAGAGTATAGTGACATTCAAGATGTGTGTTTGGAAGATAACTTTTCGCCACATTCTGAAAAATGACATGTGCAAAATTCGAAGTCTGCAAAGCATTAGTAGAAGATGGAACTTCTTGAAAGGATGACATGATTGACCTGTAAAAAAATTGTAGAAGTTGTTACTTCAACATAGTGGAAAAATTAGTCAAGTTACAAAAATTAATCTAGTTGAAATACACAAGACAGAAAAACCTAAGAATTGACTCCTCTCTTCTGAAAACAGATAGCCATAGACTAAATTCCCCAAAGTGACTGCCTCAGCATCACTCGAAAACAATCACCTCTCAGAGTAAAAGAGAAGTCATTTCAGCAATGACATCAAGATGGAGAGAAAGCATTGCTCAGCTGAATGCCCCCAGTATTCTATCTCAGATACAGTGGCAGAAAGTGGAAAATAAAAGCCATGGTGGGAAAACAAAACAGGACTCTAACTTAATGAAAGATTCTTAATGGTTCTAGGCATGGTAGACAAGGAGAAACAAAAGTTCCATAGTTTCCCCACTTTAAACTTTTCTCAGTATCCATAGTGCTTAGTGCTTTTTCCAGTATTTTCTTTTTTTTTTTTTTTTAATTCCCCTCTCAGTAGAAGTATCACAGTTCCATTTTAAGATGAGAAAGTTTATCTAAACAAGGAGGGGTTGGCTTTTTTCCCCCCTTCTTTTTCAAAAGAGTTCTCCTGCCTCTGTCCAGCAGTCTGTGGGCATCTTTTACTATTCTCACTGTAACACGTAAGGGTGTTCAGCTTCATTTCCATAAACAATGGACTGCATTGATAGCAGGAACACTGAGGTACGCATGCAGTTTGAGCGATTAACACTAATCAGCTGGAGCGCAAAAGGTTTTAATCATGCTTTCCATACACCAGCTCGTTCAGGATACACAGTGCTACAAACTACAGCAACACAGGATGCTTCACAAGCAGAACAATAACATCCTTTCCTTGGATTCAACAATATCTGCCAAATATTGAATATAGGCAACTGAGAAGTTTCAAGAGCTTGGTTTCAATGTACAACCCCAATTTTGTCAACACATTTAATATTAGGAGGATTGGGGCCCCATATACCTAACATTTCTAGAAAGATGAGCCATCCTATTCTTCAAATTGCTGTTAAAAGTAATTTTATACTGATTAAGCAAATTCGCATTTTGAAAGAAGTAACTGCCAAGTGTATGACATAATATGATACTTTCACTGAAGATACATGTGGGAACCAAAACCAAAAATGGACAGGCCACTGCAAGTCTCAAGTAGTTCAAAGGTTAAAAGCTGTTTGTGTATTTCCTACAGCCTTTTAAAATTTCACCGGTTAAAAAATAAGTAGCAAAGATTGTTTTCTGAAATAAAATGTACTCTGAAGTAAACACGTATTCATCATTCACAATAAGGGAAAGTAAATAGAGGGTTTTTTCACTTGTACGCCTGCAATGTTTTAAGCTTATTACTGCCAAATTTAGTTATAGATGAAGTACAGACAGGCAGCCATGACATTATTTCAACGTATCACATGTTAAATAAAAAACTATTTTGTACACTGAACACACAGGTTATAAAATAGAACATCAAGCTTGTGAAGATTAACAGATACAAAAGAAAAACAAGAACTTACACAAGAAATTGAGTAGAGACCAAAAGACAGTTTTCTACAGACAATAGGGTACACATAAATCCTATAAGTTATGTAGCTTCAGAGTTCAAATGAAAGTAGGACCTAATTTTACAGCATAGCAAAATGCTGAAAACTCCCACACATCTCAAAACAGAGTATTACATTCAAAATAGCTCTCAAATCCACTCTGAACTATAAACGGCATGCAGCAGCAGCTTCTACAATTCCACAAAAACCAGAATAACTTTAGCAATTTTCAAGTGCAACCGATTAATTAATTTTCAGTAATTCAGTACGTTAGCCAAATAACATTGACATAAAATAGTGCTTCAGTCAGAATAAATACAAAAACAGTTTGTCAAGCATTAATAACAAAAACCAAATGAATTAATTTTTTTCTCATAAGACTATTTTTAAAAATGTTTCGTTTTGCCTAAGGCCATACTCAAAAAAAGGAAAAAAAAAACCCAACTCATTTCTGCCCACCAGTTGCCAGCAGCCAGCGCTGAGTAGTAGTGTAACTTGTGGAAGTTCCTTAGTGGAACCAGTAAAAAGAGGCTGGTTTCCAAGCTCAAAGCAGAACTGTTCAGAAATCTGAACTTGCACAGACCAGAACAATCATCTGGGATTACTGTTGCCTAGGAGGAAAATCCCCGGAGTTTAGGTGATGTTGAGATCTACTTACAGTCCAAGCCTAGTTTAGGGGCATGCTGGGTGCTCGCCTGCCTGCTTAAGTCACTGCTGCCGATTAGGAAACAGGAGAGGAGGAAGAGCTACGCACAGCCTTCATTACCGACATGACAAGCGCTTCCCACGGGCAGACGCGTTTGGGTTTACGCGGCGAAAAAGAGGAAAAGCTCGCCCAGCAGGAAAAACAAAAGCAGGACGAGCCGCACCGCCCCACTCCGGGAGTCCTCTAGCTGCGGGCCCGGGCACCTGACAGCCTCGGCCGCGACTTGTGCCCGGCCACCTCCCTTCTCTTCCCCTTCCCCTCCCCTGCCACCACGGTCACCTTTTCGGGGCCTTCGCCTTCCCCCTGGGCAGGGGGCCCCGCCGGGTTCCGCAGCCCGGCCCTGCCGCCCCCTTCCCGACCGCGGCCGGCCCGAGCGGCCGGCCCGAGCAGCCCGCAAGGCCGCTGGCGCAGAACCGCATCCTCACGGCCCCGCCCGCCCCCAGGGCCGCCGGAGGGAGGGAGCCTGTCCGCCCAGCCTGTCCGCCCTGCCCGGCCCCCCAGCCCGGCCCCGGAGCGCCCTTACCTGGAGGGGCGCGGAGGGCGCCGGGGACATCAACACGGCCCCTCCGCCATCAGAGCCGCGGCCCCGCCCACCCGGCCGCGTCACTTCCAGCCCGGCCCAGCCGCGCGGGGCGGGGCCTGGCGGGGATTGGAACGGAGACGGGCCGTGTCTCTGGCTGGAGACCGGTGGGCCCTCCGGCTGGAGGCGGGCGGGCTCTCCTGTTGGGGACGGGCCGTCTCTCTGGCTGGAGACCGGTGGCCCCTCCGGCTGGAGGCGGGCTGTCTCCCTCTCCCTGAACCACCCGCCCCCGGCGAGCCGGCGGGCCCGGGCAGGGCTGCGGGGCCTGCGGGTGCCGGACTGCGCTGCTGTTCCCGCCTCACGGCGCTCCCCCGTCCCCTCCCGGCGTGTCCGGGATTACAACATCGCCTCTGTCGCACTCACACGTCCCGGTTAAATCATCTCCGCCTCCGTCCCCCTTACCAAACATGGGCGGGCTCGCACCTCGTGAGTAGCCGCTGTTAATCTCCCGGCCGCCGCTGGTCGTCCCAGGGCAGCGGAGCGAGAAGACAAGAGCTGCCATAAATGCTTAGGGCGCGGTTCTAGTTGGGTATCTTGGCGGACCTCCGTGAAGATACATCACGTCATTCTTAACGCCGACCCAGAGAACCAGAGAACCATTTAGGGTGGACAAGACCTCTTGAGATCATTGAGTGCAGCCTTTGACCAATCACTACCTTGTCAACCAGACTGTGGCACGAAGCACCACATCCACCTCCAGGGATGGTGACTCCACCACCTTAATCCCTTTATTTGCCACAAGTTTATAGAGGATTAATACCTTTTATTACATATGATAGTTTTAATACAGTCTAGATTTAAAAGGCTTGGGTAGTACTGCTCCTCCAACTACGCTCGCAAGTATTTCACTGCCTCCACTTGGTTTTCATCCAAACTCGTAGGCCACTTACCAGATTCATGGCTCTGAACAAAGATGAACAGTGATGGGTATCCATCATTGGTATGTGGGACTTGTCTCAGTGTGACCAGTGTTGGTTGGCACCACAAACAGTTTTCAAGATCATCTTTACCTCTTTGCTGCTACCTTTTCTTATATGTTTTCATGTGTATTTTCAACAAATGGGTTATGTGGAGAGACACAGTGCAATTAGAATTAATATTATGTTGTAGGATTAATCATTAAAACTATTGAGTTAGGTTTTTGACAAGTTGACCAGCTTTTTCATGGTCAGTTGTAACTGAAATGAAACTAAGCTGGAGCACAGAAACTGTCCTTTCAAGTAATTAAGGTTATTCATTGTAATTCTAATGTCTTCAGGTGTATCACAGGTTACTAAGTAATCCTTTGATTTGTAGACACAATTAATAATCTCTTATATCATCCATATAATCAATTTTTCCATGGGAAGCAATAAATTCCCAGCATAATATTAAGTGACCATTTAAAAAGATACAGGAAGTGAATGTGCAGTAAGACCAGATGAATTTTTGTAGTGGAAAATGAAACCAGTATGTTGTTCAGAAAAGCAATCAATATTTCTAAGGAGGTAGGAAGAGCTATTTCTTATCTCAACCCTCTGTGTCTTCTTGTTGCTCTTTCCTCTGTATGATGTGATAAAGGGCTGTCTAAGAGTCACAAGACACTGTTCTCATCTGAGCTGGGACTTAGGAAGAACTCAGGGTTTACAGTCACTAGCTGGGGAATATCAGTGTTGGTAAGACTAAATAGTTTTGCTTTCATTTAAAGCCATTATAATGCAGGTTTATGGGAATGTGATGGGAAGTTTGAAATAAAGATTTTCTTTGGCAGCTAACAAAGTTTTTACAGTGAATGCCTGGGGAAAAAAACACAAACAAACAAACTCTGTTTCCTCATTTTTAAAAACAGACTTCTCCCCCATAATGAGTTTTTTAAGAAACTTGAGGTATTTCCATGTTCACTTAATAAATCTTCATTCGGTAAAAAAAGGTAGTTATGAGTTACTCAAAATTCAGTATTAAGTTATTATTTCTGTTGCTTGATACATATGGAAGAGATAAAACAAACTACATATGCTGGTTGTCACATGTACAGTGTGAACATTGTAACAAATGAAAATAATTTTGTCTTTTCTAGTACTTATGTCCACAATTTNATACTTCTTACTAAAATAAATGTTTTTATAAGTGTTCTCATGTATGTATTTGTATGGTATGTTTAGGTGCCAGTCTTATCTCTCTACAATTTATAGGTATTTTACAGAAAGATGGTGCAGAGCCTTTTCTCATTTTGTTCTCACCTCTTTGAGAGGACTTGACCCAGATGGACAAGTTGTGCACTGTGACCCCAGGATCAACAATCAATATGCTTGTACTTGTGCAAGCAAATATTTGAATCAAGAAAATGTGACTGGAACTGATGAAACTTGCACTGCTTCGAGAATTAATGGCTGAGTGCCTTAATAAGTCTGAAATTTTTAGGCAGCTACTATCTCCTGAAATTCATCCGTATGATATAAATCTTTTAGAAAACTTGCTCTTGAGTAGAAAAACCAAAACAAACCTCACTTTTTCTATCTTTGCCTACATTCTCCACAAAATATTTAAAACAAAAAAAAAGTTTTATATTAGCATTTCTAACAAATCCTTACTCTTGTGAGATTCTCTAATGCTAACTCACTAACTCAATTAGAAAAGCTGATTATGGGTATAATGGCAATAATCCCATCTCCTTCTGGCTTGATTTTCAACTTTCCAACCCCATTGATTTCAGTAACACGAAACTGGTTTTGTTCAAGCCAGTATTTTACCACAAATGGTACACTTGTCGTGTGTGTCAGAGCTGTACTCTAAGAATGTAGTATCAAAGTTTAGCCAATATTTGGACATTTTTAAAAGAAGAAAAGTGGAAAATGTCAAGTGTCTTTTTAATGATACTTTTTTTTTTTTTCATATAATCAAAACCATGTGGGTTGGAAGGAATGTCCAGAGCAGCTCAAAGGAGCACTTTGCTCAGGGCCTTGCCCAGCCACATTTCAAATGTCTCCAAGGATGGAGACATTCTACTGTCACCTAAAGGACCTCTTTCAGTGGTTGAAAATACTCATTGTAAAAAGTTTCTTTATCTCAAATTGGAATTTCCCATGTTCTAGCTTTGTCTCTTGCTTCTTGTTCTTTCATTGTGCGCCTCTGAGGAGAGTTGGATTCCATTTCTTTTAGACCCTCTGTTTAGCTGGTTGTAGATAGCAATGAGGTCTCCCTGAGACCTTCTCTTCTTTAAGCTGAAAAAACATCCTGTTCTCTCTCCTTTTGTGTCTATATGTACAATTCCCCAAGAATATACGTCAAATACATTTTACCTAGGTATTTATTTTGAAATAAAAAGCTGGCCTATGAACCCTCTTCATAGGGTCTTAATTTCTGAAGTGCATAAATATGAGGACAAAAATACAAAACACAGTGGCAAATTACGTTGTGGTTTTGATGGAAATATTAAATAAAGTAAAAATGTATGAGAATGCAGTAATTGGATTTGAACATTACTAGATTCCAAAGAAGTTTGAAATTTAATCTAGGATATAAAAATTCTTCTGCTTTGTAGTTTCATTGAGTCTTTGCCAGGATGAGACTAGTCCCTCTTCAGGCATGAGATGAATGAGGAATAAAAACTGTAAGCAGTTAACCAGAATTGCCTAAGGAAGTGCAGGGCAATTACAGACTCCCAGGGAACAGAGTCTTGGGTGTTTGGAAAACACATACTATTTTCATAACTACACTATCTTTTAAAATCTGTTAGTTCCTTTAATAATGTAGAGCCTTGAAATTATAAAAGGGTCCCTGTCACATCTGTTTAACCTTGGATACATGTGAACTTTTATTCAGATCCAGAGCCTAACATTTTTTTTCTGTTTACTTTCTGTGTTAGAGCCTGAACCAAACCCATGATGAGTTTTGGAACCAGCCCCAAATTCCCCTCCTGAGGCCCATCTTTGCTTTGTATGAGTGACAGAAAAATTATTTATTTCTAGGGTTTATTACCAGAGAAAGGTACTTTATGTTGTGGATATTCAGTCTATTGGTGTGTCATGATGATATTGATGAAGTGTGGTAAGGAAACACTTCAGTTCTAATGATTTGATTTCATTTTGGTTTGACTCCTATTTCAACACTTCCAACTTTTAAAAGTATGGGCCATGTGAGATGTAAAATATATATATCGATGTCACTAATCGGAAGCTCTTTCTGGTCGTGTTGTAAAGCACACTTAATCAACTTCTTTAAGATCATGTTACAGAAAGCTATTAACTATACTCTTAAAAAAGTTAAATAGTTATAAATAATGTTTTATGTTATGGCTGACAACACTGAATTGCCCGGTGTTTAAGGAAATCTAATCACAGGGCACTCAGACCTGGCCTTCCAGTAACATGGTGTGGCAAAACTTTGGAACATATTAGAAATCCCATACTATTGCTAACATTTCCTATTAAGGAGAAAGTTTCCCTTTGTGTATTTTGGATTTCTTTTCCAACACTTAATTGCAGCTGATGAAGAAAACTTATTCAAAAGCTGCCAGGATTTTTAAATCTGTCGAGTGAGATTGATGAAATTTGTGGGTTTTCCCAAAAGAGTATAGGTGAGAGCAGACATGTAAATTTTGTATGTGTGTGCACACACGTGTGTGACAGAGGAGAGAGCAGGAGCTTACTCCGAAGGTGTGAGACTTGGCAGCGCTGCACTGTGCAATGGGCACAAGAAACCGCATGTCTGTAAATGAGCGCATTTGAATTGCTGTTACTTCACTATTGGGTTACTGTATTGTTGAAGTGAAAAGGAATGTTTTTAATAAATGCAAATAATGAATTAAATGCTTGCACATACTGAGGCTTTACCCTCTGGTGTGTAATTAATATATGTGCACTGGAGACCCAGGTCTGGGGGAGTGTTTCATTTCTTATTTATGATGTTTGCAAGGGGGTTTTTCCCCTCTAGCATACCTCTTACTGGCATACACAGAACTGCATGTAAATGACCACTGAGTAGGTGTCACTTAAATCTTAGCAGATATAGAACAGGTAAATACTTTTGTTCCATCTGCTTTAGGAGATTTATTGTTTTTCCCAGCCTTTTATCTTTGCAATCTGAAAGTAATAGGAAGCTCCCAAATGACCAACATTTTGTTTTCAGAGGCAGAAAAACTGCATGTAGCAGGAAACAAACAAGCAATGAGATTTAAAAATTCTTGTACCTCAGGGCACAGTGCTTAACCCTGAGGGACCAAAAGTAGAAAGGCACTTTCCACAGGAGCCTATAGTGTGCCTCTTGTATCCCCTTCTGGGTCCCCCTGCAGCACTGGCTGCCACTGCTGACAGAGCACAGAAGTGTCTGTATGCTGTATCTGCAAGAAGCTTGGCAGCTTTCCTATTTTCTCATAATGGTATATGTTTTTCTGAAAGGATCTAAAGATGTCTGAGTCCTCATACTAATGCTAAAGCTCTCGTGTTATTTGCACAGGAAATTTCTCGGTCAACAGATCTTGAGTCTAGGTTCTCACCTTCTCCTCCTGTTTGAGTTCTGAAATCCCTACATTATGAGTTCTTAAATTCTATGAAAAAAATTACCATATTGTTACGTAGATTATGTGAAAATCAATTATGAGGCAGGAGAGTGCTAAAATGAAAATTCATCTTTAATTCATGCCCCTGATGATTTGTTATTCTATTGTCTCTATTAACATTTTACAGAGAAGAATATGTTGGATTTGTTACGCAAATTGACATACAGAAAATAATGTAGTCTTTCTGGTTTTATTTGATCAGCACCATTCAGAAATGCAAATATATTTTTATCACACGACTTTCAAACCTTTTCTTATTTCCCAAATTAATTTCCTTGTATAAGGAATTTTTTTTTTAACAGCAGAATAGTGCAATGCTTACATTTCTACAAAAAGAAACATATTCAATAAATGGCTCTCCCATTTGCTAATGAATATTTTACATTATGATGCAGCCAAGTTAGCAATTTTGTCCAAAGTGTGGTTGCATGTTGTTGTGTTTTGGAACTGGAATCTTGCAATCAAATTTCCATTATTAATACGGGTAACAACTCCTACTCTTTTGAAAACACAGTAATGTCACAGCCATGACATATGGCTTTAGTTCACTACATGGCAGAGGATCTGTTGGGCCTGTAATAAGTGTTTTGTACACAAACACCATGGTTAAAATCTGTTTTTACAGTGTTTATTTCTGCTATCTTTGCTGGGATATGTCAGTGGGCAGAATTTGGTCTGCATATCTGCATATTTCGAATATACTGTGTCTGTGCTGAAGGAGACTTTTTAAGGCTTTATGAAACTGTCTGCTTAGATGCTTCCACTGAGGCCTGACTGAGCTTGTCAACAGTATCTCTTATACAGCCTTTAAGTAGTGCAGCTTTTCCATAAAATTGGGTGATAGATGTATGAGTCTGAAAAACACTAAGTTGTCTTAATAGTTTTTGAGAACTTCACCCGTAATAAACCACACATTGATATCTTTATTTTAGCATTCCCAGAATCCAGGCATTTTTCTGCCTGATAGGAGAGATGCCAAAAGAGAATTCAATCTGTAGTTCTCTCTCTCCTTCCCAGACTTTTGTTGACTTGTGGTCCCCATTCTGCTGCAATTACTCAACTGGCAGGGGAGAGTTCATTGACTGAATATTCTTCCTAGTAATTTTTTTTTTAATTCAAATACAGTAAGACTTAGTTTTTGTCACATTAATCACAAGTTTGCTGGGGCCAAACCAGCTCATTTGTCAATGGGAACAATCTTTCAAGTGGGATGGGTTTTCTCCCACAAAAGAGAAAAAATATTATGAATTGTACTCAGTGGATGCCTAACATCATCCTGATTTTCCATTTACATATTGGTTTTCATGTTGCATTTTGATCATTTTACACTCAGTATTTTACTTAGAAATCATTTCTATCACAACTGTACTCAGTCTTTGGTATTATTAGGTACCATGGAACATAGTGATGGTATGAAAGTTATTTCCAAGTAGGGCTTATGTAGAACAGCTGAGCAAGTGTGAGCCCCTGACCTCAAAGTGTTTGTTTACTGGGAACTATATTCCAGTTCTCTACATTTAATCTGTCTTGGACCAGGCTGACATTCTCCTGCTAGATTTATTGTATCTCTAGAGGCTATTACAAACACAACATTGTCACTGTTTATCTAATAAAATGGTAATGGAATTATATTAGTCTAGTGATAATGATACATTTATGTTCACTTTTAATAGTAACAAACCAAAGTTTGAATTCATGTTTAGTGAACATAATGCTTTCCTGGGGGAAAAAACCAAAACATTCAAAAGGTACTTTTCTTTCAAACAAATCAGTCATGCAAAATATTTTTATTTCATCTTATTTGTAAATAAAAACATCCGTTTGTGTAAATGAGCAGTCATGCTATGTAAATTTTACAGAAATAATAATAATGAAGAAGTCTGATTCAGAAAACTGGTCTTCCTAAGTCAACAACTCTGGATTTTGAAAGCTTGTCATGATGTTTTTCGTGTGCGTCTTTTCCCAGAAAATAACAGCTATCAAAAGGCAGGCACAACAGACTAGATTTGCATTTCAGTTATATTTTGTTATATTCATGGTGTCTAGAGTAAATTAATTTCTTATTAGTGTTGGTTTTGTTATTTTTATTATTACCATTGGTACTAATAATTAATACTGGTAGCTCGTAATTTATGTCTCGGCTCATACAACAAAAATCATGTTACTTTTTAACTTCAGTAGGGAAATGCACTAACAGACTCAAAATTAATAATAAACAAGCTATTCCATAAGCATGCATTCTCTATGGTGAAACTACAGTGCTAGACTTAAAGCAAAGGTGCAACTTGTATTTACAATTCTTAAATGTTACATGAAGTGTATTAAATTGTAATTTTCAGGTAGGGCAGTAGTGTAGAAAATAAAAGCTGGTTCTTTCGTGTTGCTACTCTAGTAACATTGTCAGTTTGTCAAAAGCCAATTAATTGCTCTCTTGATCTGCAGTAGGTTGTATTCCTGGGTACTAATTCTTCCTGCAAGCCAGTGATGAGGAATGCACCTTGCTCCTCTGGGGACCCTGTGTTGTTTCCTCTAAAATCAGGAGCAAGCTCTTAAGAATGTCAATAAGAGCAGGATCACCTTTCATCAGGCAAAGTTAAGACTTTGCTCAGGAGCATGCTGCACAAAGAAAGTGTTTCTGAAGCAATGTGGCTTTCACTTTGGTGTAGGTAAAACCAAGGACTGAGTTAGTGCCAGGTTTCCTCTATCTATATAATAAGGAGATTAGTTCAGGGTTTTATTAGAGTAATGTGAGGTTTTTGCTTTTAGACTTATAGACATATATTTGTTGGAAAAACCCTGGTTTTAATGCATTTTATATGCATGAGTTTTTCCCTGGGAAACAATTACCCAATGCTTATTCAGAGTCCTTAGTTTTGAGATCAACATACCATGTAGCTTTTCCACATTGCTTTTCCCTGTTGCTCCACCATCTTCACTTTCTTTTCCTGTGTCAGTACCCCATAACTGGCAGAAGGGCATTGAGTCACTGTTTTGTGCAATTCCCACACAAACCCCACAAACTCTTTATAGTGCATTACATGTAGAAGTAAAAACAAAATGACCATGACTAATACCAAATATGTAGCAATACTTCTTTTGGAATTTGTTTCCTTCTTCTACTGCATTTACAGAAGCTCAGAAGCTGTTCATCTAAATCTGAACCAAAATTATCCTCCTCTTAGCATTTCTATGTCATGTGAAATAAGCTTGCAAAAAATAAGCTATTTAATAAACATTGCTAGATTCTAAATCTATTAAAAGAATGTTAAACATATTTTTCAGTTAAAACACAAAAATGAAAACAACCCCAAATTGCTACAGGATGCTCTTCAGGTAACATACATTACATATTTTGTGTCAGTTGTCCAAATGAAACAACTCTATATTGTTCATGGTACAATCTATGTGCAGTCACCCACATAAAACATCCTACTTATTTGTAAAAGATAGCCATGGTTGAAGTTGTTCATAACCAGAACAGCAACGCGTTCCATTTAGCAAAATGCTTAGTAGGACAAGTTCTTTGGATGAAATCTCTTCAGGGGCTTTGGAAAATCCATAATATTTTCCAGAAATTCAGCTAGATAATGGACCTTGATTGCATTCTATTTGGATTTTGAAGGGGACCCTTGAATTTTTTGAGGAGATGGGTACTTGAATCTTTTCAGCTCTTCTGAGAAACCCAGTCTAGCCTAAACATCCTAATGGGATTTATCAGAGCTAAAAAGAGGGCAAAAACTCTAGTGCTTAAATGAACTTGATATCGATTACCCTTTGGTAACCTGCCCATTCTAACACTCACACGATGTCCCAGTGAGATGTAACTGCTTTCCAAACTACAGTACAAATGCTTCTGACCAAACAAACAGTAAGCCTTCATACCAAAACAAGCTTCTATGTTCCCCCAGGGCACTACATTCCCACAGATGCCTGGAATTTGCTTCCCCTTAGGTATATGCAATATTCTGAATATTGCACATATTTAGCTAAAGGTTGACTACTAAATTACATACTGCTGCAGAATATGTCGTATGATTCAGCAAGAAATAAAGCAGGTCCAGTTACACTGGGGTTTTTGCTGTAGGCAAAAACAACCACTTGCATTGCTATTTCAGCTTTCCAGTTAGTTATCTAGCAAAGTGCACACAGCTAAGAAATGAACACTGCCCGGAGAATCCCAACTCCAATATGTACAAACATGAAGAATGTTACATTATGTTGGACTCAAAGTCCCTCTAGCCTGGTAGTCTGTCTCCAGCAATGACCAGTCAGAGATAAAATATGTAGGAATATTTCTCTGGAATGCTCTCCCAGCTCCAACTATTTGTAGCTCAGGGTTTCCTGAGCAGCTCCACTGTGATTTTATTGCATTTTACAAACATTGTGACAGCTCTCCAATGCAGAAAAGTAAATGCAACAAATGCACGATGAAAGGTTAGGAGGAATTGAATATTACATGTTTGGCTGCCAATTCATTTTGATTCAAGTCTCAAATGTGCTGTTTCATCTGCTGTAGTTTCTTTTGGCTGCATTAAGTAGTGTTAATGCTGAATTTAAATATCATTTTGCAATGAGGGTCCCATTTTACAGGTGTCCTATGCCTGCAACTCCTGCTAAATGCAGTGAAAATTGTGTTTAGTTATCAACCCAGACTATAAAACTCAATGTCCTGAAGGGGAAAACCTCTCAAAAGTAATGGAAAATAATAAAAATTAAAAACAAACAAACAAAAAAAAAAAGACAAAGACAAAACCTCTGATCCAACTATGTCAGGCAGGCTCTGAGGGGAATCTAGATACCCTTAGCATAATTGGGCACAGTGCATATGTCTCCCATGCTTTCAGAGGTTTCTTATTAAGGGAAAAAATACCTTAAATCTCAGGAAATGCAAATTGAGAGAAAATACTCAAAATGTTCTGTGTTTGTAGGATTTTTTAAAATTATTTGTTGTTGGGGGTTCTTTTGTGAGACCTTTAAATAAAAATAAGATGGCCATAATTTCAACACTAAAAATGAAAAAGTATCCTCCTTTACATTATTTTCTGTTTCTTTTCATGTTTGTTTATATTTCTTTACATGTCCTGGAACTTAGTGGGCACAATGTCCCAACAGTTAGAAAACTACCTACCAATTGATGTGGTACATTAATAGTAGCTTCTTTATGTATTACAAATGTTCTGACAAGTTCTTGTGTTTTAATATCCATGTTACATCACAAATGTTATGGAGTATATCTAAGGTCTACACATACTTCCTACTGGGTAAGAAAATAAATCTCTGTCACTGAAACATGACGGATTAGATTTACAACATTACTATGCATTCATTCAGCACAATGTGTAAGTAAATACAGACAAGTTTTTGATGATCTAATAAGCTGGCATACAGGGATACAGGACCACGCAACATGAAGGTACTGTGTGTTTTTCCCCACATTTCAGTGCAGAAATATGCCAGCGGCAGCCTACAAAGCAAGATGACACAGTAATGATATGTTCATAATAGCGAGGCAATGGCTTATTGAACATGGTAATAAAGGTAACGGGTGTGACATGGTTATATCATAATGAGAGTCAAGCAAGTTGCATTTTCTTTTCCTTTGCTGTCACTGACAAGTTGTGTGACACTGGGAACCTCATTATTCTTCCCGTGACCAAGAATGTGGTTTTAGATTACCAATACCCAGTATTGTAGGAGCTGTTTAAGAACCTTCTGTCTCGCTCATTCATTTCGGCTTGGCCCTTTCAGTCCTTCCTGTGTGAGGACCAATGTGCCAGTGCAAGCATTTGTTGGGGCACTAGAACAGATGAGCTAAAGGATGTGGGTTAACAACAGTCCTATCAGCATATCTGAGAGAGATGTAAATTGTAGTGCAAGGATGGGACTGAACAGCTGGGACAAAAGCAGTGGGGATTTTTTTAAAATCCTGCTCATTTCACAGGTCCAGTATAAGAAGCTGTCAAAAGGCAGCTGAACTGACTGGACTGAGTGGTGGGGATCTCTAGGTGTAATTAGGCTTGGGTAGCAACAATTACTTAAGTAGGTTTGGCAGCTAAGAGATCAGGACTTACAATGATATCTGTACTGTGTTTTTTTCAAAACACTGTAAGATCTACTAATGAAAACAGACATGTACCACTTATATGTTTACTACTTGTCATTATCACGTACAATTTTTATACTTTCTGATGTGTTGTACAAACCAAATCTTACCTACGGTAGAGCAACAAGTAGGCTAGTAAGTTTTCCTTCAGAAAGTAGTTCCTTTCTGCCATAATCAGTCCGATATTTTGAGATTCCATTTCATGCCTTAATCATAAGGTTGGCATTACTGCTTTTAAGATACAATACACCATTGACAGAACAAAACTTTAAAGCCAATTAAATGTTGGCAATCTTCCTACTCCTGGCAAAGGCACACTTGTTAACAGTTCTCCTTTGTGGCATGTTTGCAGTGTAATCACTGGTTTCTGGAAAGCTTTTTTGGCACTTCAAGATAAAAATATCTAATAAATTCATGTTTATAGATGATTTTAGACTTTACTCACATTACCTGAAAATATTTTAGTTAAAAAAGCAGAGGTCAAATGCACTCAAATGAAGTATGTGTCCTTCTTAACACAACTGAAAAATAATGATTTGTAGAACCAAGCTATACAAATAACACTTTACTTGCATTTTAACTAGTTAACAATTTCAGAAGTCATCAAATAAAATATTTATGAAACACACTACTCCGTGAGAGTTAGGACATCATGCTGCTTTGTTGGAAAAATACCCAACATTTTTGTCCTGAGTTTTAATTTCAGTAAAAGCTTTCATGGCTGTTTACTTAAAGCAAATGTATTTTGAAGTTAACAAAACTCTTTTTTTCCTTCATTTTGTGTGGGAAGAATGTGAATAGGTTTGTGTGGTCTGGGGTCTCTGTGGAATAATTGGATTGTGCTAGGAACTTCTGCACACGTCAGGGTGATATGCACAGAAGGGAAGGCCGTGACACCTGAACGGAAATCCAGTCTCTAAAGTGATGAGTCACTGTTGTCTGCCGTGCGCAGTTTGTGTGTCCAATTAAGAATTATTTATGTATAGAGAAACCAGTGGTCCTTGGACATGTGTCCATACTGAGGTCTATAAAAACCACAGCTTCTGATATAATAAAGAGTCCTGTTTTCGGAAGAAGACACGTTCCTTGACCGACCGCGACCATTACCTACCTCGACCATTACAACAACATAGGCTGGCAAAGAAATAAACACACAAACCAAAATTGACTAGAAGGCTTAATTTCTAGTGAGATAAACTACAAACAAAAACTTCTTTTTAAGAAAAGGAGCTAACTTTACTCTAAGCCTAAAAGTTCAAACATCACTAGAGGGCATTTTGGATAAAATAAAAAGCATGGAAACACCGTTTATATAATTTTCTCCTTCCTGGAAATGCTCTGCATTATGGTAGTCCTGCACCATCTAGTCCCACAAAAGCTTCCTTCTCACACTACCTTGGAGGTACTAGACTACTAGTATTGCTTCTATCAATGTTCATGATGTGAGCAGAGATTCCTTCCTAATCTCAGGTATTTTACTTGTCTGCAAAAGCATGTTCTGTACATAAGAAATTAAAAACTATAGTAAGCCAACAGTGCTCATGTCTGTAACAACAGAGTTTATTCAGAAGTGTGTTGGCAAAGTAATATAAGGTAAAGTCTACTACTCTTTTATCAATAGGACTCTCTTTTTTCCAGTTTCTCATCATTTGTTTGGAAATTTTTATGGTGCATTTTTATTATGCTGGTACAAAGTGAAATTCTCCTCATGTACCTTTTAAACAAAGAATGCTTTACTTATACCTACACGCTTACTTATACCTACTCTTAGACACAAGAAAGGTCTAGATGCAGCTATAGAGTTAAAGCTGCATCTTGGAATGAGAGTTAAAAATCTGAATGTAAGAACCACACTGAGTATAGCATTAGACTCTTCACTTGGTCCACCTATCTGTTCTTAATGCCCTCCTCATAAAAACCCAAAATTAATCACTTTTCTAACCCAGTTCAGACTTGATAAGGAACCTAGAACAAATTGGTAAAGGCTCAATGACTCTGAAAATATAAGGCAGTGAAGAGTCAGGCTGGAAGGCAAATAATCCCAGGCTTTCAATGACTTACAAAAACCTTATTTGGACTATACCTGAGTACAAATTTCTGCCAGCATAGCTGCCTCCATGAGCTGTTACACCTCTTTCCATCACAAAACAATTTGGGCTCAGGATGATTGTCGACCTTGTTACCACTGAGGAGAAAGGTAAACATAGATCAGTAGCTGCATTCACATGGCACTCTTCAAATGGTCATCATCATGGCTAGGCTTCCCCAACAAAGATTTGGGAAGGGCTCTACCCACGCTAGTTGCAAGTGTGCTGATGGCTAAAATCTTTCAAGTCTGCGCAGTGGATTTTTTAGGTGAGGCGCAGCGTGCACGGAACTGGCCCCACCCTTTAGTCCTAAGGTTCATCTGCCAGGGCCTAGCAAGCTTGGACGGTGGCAGTGAAGTCCTCAGGATGTAGGTTTAGTTAGAGTGTCCTTCTCTTAGATGGATGGCCTTACAGGGCTAAGCGAGATCCATCTGCCCAGGTTTGGAGTTAGAGTTGTCCTTTTCCTAGGATGGTTGCCTAGAGGTGAGTGAGCCCATCCTGCCCGTGGACACACTTTGTCTGAGCCTTCAGTTGAGACCTGACTAGGATGGGAGACCCTACCAGAGGCATAACCACTGCCAGCATAGCTCAGAACCTCCTAAGGACATGCAAGCTTCTCCCCTGTGACAAGGGGATGTCCGTGGAGAAGTCTTCAAATGGTACAGAGGAAGAGTTGAGTGAGCTTAGAAAAGTATTGGTATAGGTGAGTCTATACTCATCTGTAGATGTTTTGCAGAGTGCAAGCATATTTTCTGGTTTTGTGTCTCTTTCCATTGCTTTAACTCCAGGGATCTTTTTTTTTCTTCCAAAGTCATATTCTATGTCAGTGATCAGCTGAGAGGCAATGAGAGAAAGAAGCAAGTGAGTGAAGGTTTAAGATCAGCCTGTTGAGCAGTAGCACACACATGTCACAGTAAAGCTACTATATCAACACAGCTGCCTTCACTGCTCACAAAATTCCTTTATGTTGAGCTGGGTTAATTTAACTGTATAACCTATTGCTTTATACGGGTAAATATGAAAGTACGTATTATGGTATTGATAGGAAAGCCAAGGTCATATATGGAGCCTATTCTTTCTGTGCTAATATATAACTGAGTGAAGAGATGTCTTGGTGAGACCTGAGATCAGAGCCTCATGACTGCATTCTCCCAGAAGTCTGTAAATGATACTACTTACCAGCTATGAAAAAAGCTCTGACCTAAGAAGAGTAACCTAATGACTGAGGGACTACCCAGCATCCTGGCACAACAAATTAAGGCAAAATTTTCTGTCAGGAGAAGAAATTAACTATTTTGTTCCTGTTATAGTTTTAGAATTTGTCAGAATTTTTCCTTTCCCTACCAGCAGTTTGGGAGCTGACACCCTCCCCGCCTCAGCTATTGAAACAAAGAGGCTCAGCTAATCAACCGAATTCCACCTAATGGCTAGGAGGGGTTGGGGGAGGTGGGGGAGTTTTCTTTTTCTTTCGGTTTGGGGAGGGTTTTTTTCTCTGCTCCTTCGGCGGCAGCTTCAGGGAAGGAAACATCTCGGAGGNCGGAGGACAAAGGAGAGAGAGTCCACGTTGCCTATGGGAGAAGGTCCACTCTGTCCCTACAGAGACTCATTTATTTAGAGGTTTTGGTTATAGAGTTATTTGTCCTGTTCTGGTGTTTTGGATATATATATATATATATAGTAGTTAAGAACTGTTATCTTTCCTTCTACACATTTTCCAAATTAAAATTTTGTTTTACTTTTAAAAGAGGTGTGGTCAATTTGAGAAAGGAATTCTAAATTGTTTTAGTTCACTCTAAACTAAGACAGTTCCAAAGAGATGAATGTGGCAGTTGCAGGACTGGAGCTGAAGCCTTGCTTTGAGAAAGCAGCGCTCGCCTGCCTCCTGCCTGCCCTCCCTCAGACCCTGATCTGCTCCCTCATACCCCTGAAGCACCTGAAGCCTTCCCAGAGCTGCCAGGAAGGTCTCCAAGCCCTGTCAGATACTGTGGGTGAGCAGCACAACTCTTGCTACCCTGTTCAAATACAAATCGTATTGATGTTGATAAACCTTGTGTTACACCTTTGGGAACTGTGCTCTGGGAATGATTGTATTGGGTTTGCATGGCAAAGTTTTGGTAGAGGGGAGCTACAAGGGAGGCTTCTGTGAGTAGATTCCCCTGCAGCCTGTGGTGAAGGCCCTGGTAGGGCAGGCTGTCCCCCTGCAGCCCATGGTGGGTCACAGTGGAGCAGCCCATAGAGGACCCCATGCTGGAGCAGGTGGATGTGCTCAAAGGAGTCTGTGACACCATGAGAAGCCTGTGCTGGCATTGCTGGTGACTTGTGCTGTAACAGTCTGTTTCTGAAAGACAGCATCCTGTGGATGGGACCCACACTGGAGCAGTTTGTGAAGATATGTAGCACCTGAGAAGGTTTCATGCTGGAGACGTTCACACAGGACTGTCCCCCGTGAGAGAGACCCCATGGTGGAGCAGAAGAGGGTGTGAGGAGTCCTCCACCAGAGGAGAAAGGAGCGAGAGACAGTGCATGGTGAACTCATCACAGCCCTGTTATGACCCACCCCAGAAAGTGAGGGTAACCCAGGTTCTTGTTAATTAATCCCTTGGGGTGGATTAGAGCAAAACAACACTGAATGATTGGTGTTTGTAAATATATACGTGTAGGGTTTATTTTAGAATAGTTTGGTTTCAAAGGAAAAGAGGTACATAACTGTCGTTGTTAAGTTAGAGGCAGGTCAAAGAAACGACATCGTATTGTTCCAAAAATAGGACAGGAACTTTATTGCATTGGTGGAATAATGCAATGTGTGAAAGAGAGAGAGAGAGTGTGTGAGAGTGTGTGTGGTATCAGAAGGCTGCGATTCTTATAGACCTGAGTCTGGACAGATGTCCAAGGACCATTGGTTTCTCTATACATAAATAATTCCTAATTGGACACACAAACCGCGCATGTCAGAAAACATTACTCATCACTTTAGAAACCGGATATCTGTTCCAGGTGTTACATCTAATCCTTCCGTGCATATCACCCTGACATGTGCAGAAGGTTCCTAGCATAGTCCAACTATTCCACAGAGACCCCAGGCCAGCTGGAGTCTCCCCCACACATAACCATTTAAGTTGTTATCATCCACACTAATACAGCAATATTAAAGCATAAAAATAACATTTCAGGAAATGTATAAGGAAAAGAAAGAGAAAGAAAGGATAAAGGTAGAAAGATATATAGTCACCACCCCTTGGATCCAGCAATGAAACTTGGTAGTTGCAGCTTCAGTGTCTGTTGGTAGAAGCGATGGTCTTGATCCCTCAGGAGTGGGGAAAGCCAGCAAACGCAAAGATTTCATGAGTTATATACACTCAGGCTCAGGTGGGAAAGCCTAGTACCTCCTCTGGGGTGAGGAGTTTTACAATGGATGATATCTCGGTATGTGAAGAGTCTCTGACACCTTCTAAGACCTTACAGCTATCTGTTATGCCAGCATCAGTCATGGTCCATCATCTGAGATGAATAGCTCAGGCTAGGTGTGAATGTTCTTCGATGCTCCCCGGTGGGGTTTTCACAGCAGAGTCATCATGTAAGAGACTTCGTTGGCACGATAAGAAGGATTATCCCACCTCGAAGGACTGACCTCCTATCAGTCTCTTCCCTTATCTGGAAATCCAGTTTGTAGCTTCAGGTATGCATGCTCTTCTGGTGCGCCCCACAATAGCACCCCCTTATCTTATCTGAAAGTCCTTTCGCAGTAGACATATTCCGGGAGGAGTGGGCTTTCCTGTGTGAGCAGCTGCTCCTTTGCAGTTTAACAAAAGTCTTTTGTGACCTTAACAGTGTCCCGTTTGTCTCTGACAAAGCCCCATTCCCCAGCCCCCTGTGCCGCTGAGGAGGAGCAGGTAAAGAAATCGGAAGTAGAGCCCAGGAAAAAGGGAGGGATGGAGAGAAGGTGTTTTTAAGACTTAGTTTTTATTTCTCCTT
>VWZG01008534.1:94864-159603 GCA_013396735.1 Grallaria varia
CAGCATAGTCCAACTATTCCACAGAGACCCCAGGCCAGCTGGAGTCTCCCCCACACATAACCATTTAAGTTGTTATCATCCACACTAATACAGCAATATCAAAGCATAAAAATAACATTTCAGGAAATGTATAAGGAAAAGAAAGAGAAAGAAAGGATAAAGGTAGAAAGATATATAGTCACCACCCCTTGGATCCAGCAATGAAACTTGGTAGTTGCAGCTTCAGTGTCTGTTGGTAGAAGCGATGGTCTTGATCCCTCAGGAGTGGGGAAAGCCAGCAAACGCAAAGATTTCATGAGTTATATACACTCAGGCTCAGGTGGGAAAGCCTAGTACCTCCTCTGGGGTGAGGAGTTTTACAATGGATGATATCTCGGTATGTGAAGAGTCTCTGACACCTTCTAAGACCTTACAGCTATCTGTTATGCCAGCATCAGTCATGGTCCATCATCTGAGATGAATAGCTCAGGCTAGGTGTGAATGTTCTTCGATGCTCCCCGGTGGGGTTTTCACAGCAGAGTCATCATGTAAGAGACTTCGTTGGCACGATAAGAAGGATTATCCCACCTCGAAGGACTGACCTCCTATCAGTCTCTTCCCTTATCTGGAAATCCAGTTTGTAGCTTCAGGTATGCATGCTCTTCTGGTGCGCCCCACAATAGCACCCCCTTATCTTATCTGAAAGTCCTTTCGCAGTAGACATATTCCGGGAGGAGTGGGCTTTCCTGTGTGAGCAGCTGCTCCTTTGCAGTTTAACAAAAGTCTTTTGTGACCTTAACAGTGTCCCGTTTGTCTCTGACAAAGCCCCATTCCCCAGCCCCCTGTGCCGCTGAGGAGGAGCAGGTAAAGAAATCGGAAGTAGAGCCCAGGAAAAAGGGAGGGATGGAGAGAAGGTGTTTTTAAGACTTAGTTTTTATTTCTCCTTACCCTACTTTACTGTGATTGGTTATAATTTAAATTAATTTCCCCAAGTTGTGCTTGTTTTGCCCAAGGCGGTAATTGCCGAGTGATCTCTCCCTGTCCTCATCTCGACCTCTCGTTGTACTTTCTCCCCCCGTCCAGCCGAAGAGGGCGGTGTCAGAAAGGCTTTGGTGGGCGCCTGGCGCCCAGCCAGGGCAAACCCACCACAGGACGACGCCTGTCAGAGTTACAGAATGGCCTGGGTCGGAGGGGGACCTTGAAGATCATCCAGTTCTAGCCCCCAAGAAGCGCTTTTTCCCTGGCCCCGAGGGCGCCGTCTCGCCCTAGAAGGCGCCTCCGCCAAAACCCCGGCGCTCCGTTCCTCTCCCCCTTCATCCAAACGTCCCTCCCGGCGGTGAAGCAGGAAGAGGAAACCACGGCGGGCAGTGCCGGCAAGCGGCAGAGCTGAAGGGAAAGCCCGTGGGGGGAGCCGCGGGCAGCAGGTCCGCTGTCGCAGCGCCCCAATGGGGTGCCCCGGCCCGGCCCGGCCCCCNTGGGTAAGGACCTGCCCCAACCCTCGGCTCCAGAGACCCTGCTCTGCCCGCTGAGCGGGGAACGGCCGGGCCTCTCCCGGGGAGCGCAGCTGCTGCGCCGCCCTTGGCGGCCCGGCGGGCCTGATGCGGCTCCGAAGCCGCCTCGCCNCCGGTGAGGGACTCCCCGCGGGGGCACAGCTGGCACGGCGCGCACCCGCTCCCGCCGTGTTTGGGACCGCACAGGAGCTTCGGAGTGGCTTGGCTCAATTTTCAGTCATTTGCTTAAAATAGCGCGCCTGCAAGTCATCAGAGCCCGCAATTGCTTCCTGTGGGACCAGTGACATGTTTGTTGTTACCTCGTGTTGGGCTGTTCAGCCCTCTCGGTCATTGGGTCCGAGGCGTATTTTCCTTAAACGGAAGGTAAATCCAGCGGCGCTGCCTCCCGTGTCAGCTCCGCAGGCACTGATGCTCGCCTGGGGGTGGTACAGAGGCAGTGGAAGGAGCAGACGCTGTAGATGTCCTGTTGGTGCACGTGAAGGAAGAATGTATGCAGGACTGGACCCAGACCTTTTTCTTTCCCAAGTCCTGAAAATCATGCAATTTTTCCAAGTAATTGAATTGCAGAAGTAAATGATTAAAAATAAACGCTCAGTAGTCTTTTCAGCGTCAGTTTCATAGCTGTTGGTTTCTCATGTACGTCTCTGTATAGTTAGGCTCCCAGCACAGAGATGAAGATGTTTCAAGTAGCAAAGTGAAAAATTCTTTTAAATGGTATTTGGTTCTAGAATCTTGACAGTTAACCAACTGTTTTGGGAATTACTCAATTACTTTTGAGTAAGTAACTTAAAAAAATCTAAACTGTTTAATGAAAAGTATATGATGCTTAATTTTGACATGAGCTTTCAGTGCTGTTTTTGCTTTACTTTCTCTTTTACACGAATGCATTATTTTTTTCTAGTTGCCACTCTGGTGTTGTGATAAGTAATAGCTCAGGTGCAGCAGGCACATTGGTCATGTGCTAGTAAAGTTAAATACTGGAGACCTGTTTGTGTATTTAGTACCTTTTGTGATACCACAATTGAAGGTAGTAGCTTTCAATGTGTTTTGAACTTTCTGTGCGTGGTAGCTGTCAGATATTTTTGTAAGAGCCTTGAAATACACTGTCTTGGCCAGTATTTCAATGGTCATGTTTAATGTCGAGCAGATGGTGGGGATCTTGTGTCTTGGTGGTGAGCATATGTGTGAAAAGCAACCAAAGACTGGCCCTTAAAGTTGAAAAATACAGTTTGTCTTTGCCTGAAGAACTGAGTGAGAAACTATGACTAAGGAGAAATTGTGACTCTCCCAGGAAACTTCATAGAACAGAATTTTACCCCCAGTGTTTAAGCTCTGACTTACTTAGTCAGTAGTGACTATGCTGAAAGTACTCTTGACTGAGATCTGTTTATGGGATGAAGGTCTAAGCATTAAGCCTTAACTGCTAAGCTCTACTGCTTAGTTATATGTTGAGGTTTTCCCATCTCTAATGCATTTATTCAGTTTACCATCTTCTTCTTTAGTTTTAATTAGTCTGAATGTGTTCTTTTGAAAAGTGGTTTCATCGCCTGTTCTGAGTGAAAACTCCATGCTAGTGAAGGAACTCTGCCAGCTCTGAGAGCTGTCCAACACCACAGCTTGGTTAGCCAATGGGCTGTCTTCGTTTTCTTGTTGAATGCTCCTTGGTTACCTGGTCAGTCGCTCTTTGCAGCTGGTGCAGACCACGGCGGATTGTTTCTTCTGTGTGTTTATACTAGAGACTGTTAAATTATCTAGAAGGAAAATAAAGAGAGGGCAGATTTTAGAAGAGCATCTTGAATATGTATGTTTGTGTATTAGCAAGTTGGATAGAGACTATGTAGTCTTGTGATCTGCAGCTGGCAGTCACTGACAAAGGTGCTTCTTGGAGAGAGTTTATAAGACCTTACTTAAAAATGTATTTTTGATGGACAGGGAGAAATCCTTCCTGGAGGCTGCTAGGGAGGGTGAAGAGGGAATTAATGAATTATGTTGGCTGAGAAAGGAAGATTTTCTGGTGAATGAAGATGCATCAGCTGAGGGAGCTGCTCATCAAAGAAGACAGTACCCTGCTAGAGAACAAAAATGTCCTTACAAGTAGTTTAGCATGAGTGGTAGGGACCCATTCAGTTAGTAGTTAAATAGTACTTTTGCTGATGAAAGAGGTGTGTTTGAACTTTTGAATGATTCCATGATCTGGTGCAGAGAAGCATTAATTACTAAGGAAGGATTACAAGAGAAAGACCTGCTGCTCTGAAGTCCAGTACATTACTTAATTAAAGGATTAAGTATACACTTGATAGTCTTTTTAGATGAAAAATACTACATGGTTTTCTCTCTACTGTATTAGCAAACATTTAGTGAGGTATAGCTACAGATAAGCAAAATGAGGTAAGAAGACTCTGACTTACAACATAGAGTGTCTGGTTTTAATCAGCAGACCTTTACAGAGGTAAGAAAAAGCAAGGGGGATGTTTTCAATGTAAAGCTAGCCAAATTTAGAGTATTGTAATCTTCTTAAATTATTATTTTGGCAGAGTGCAGTTCTCAAAATCATTGCATAATCTTGAAAAACCAGTAACCCTGGAGCAATTTAAATTCCTTTGGCAAAGCTTCTAGAAGCAGAAATATTCTACCCATGTACAGCTGGCCTCTCTAACTTCTGTATTTTTTCATCTAGTCCACTTTGGGATCTAGTTTGGTAGAGGTTTTGTGAGTTTCCATAGAGAAGTCTGCACAATTCACAGAAGCTCTCTCTGACAAGAGGGCATGGGCTTAAGCTCTGCCAGGGGAAATTTAGTTTCGATATTAGAAAGAAATACTTTACAGAGAGAGTAGTCAGGCATTGAAATGGCCTCCCAGAGAGGTGGTGGATTCACCATCCATGGAGGTTTTTAAGCTGAGACTGAACGTGGCACTTAGTGCCATGATCTAGTAATCACAGTGGTGTTGGATTAAGGGTTGGACTTGATGATCTCGGAGGTCTTTTTCAACCCAGTTGATTCTATGATTTATCTCAAAGCAGGAAGCAGAAAAGGAGCAATGTTTTCTGTTGTGCTTGTACCAGGACTTCAGATGCTAAGTCATTGGGAAAGTCTTTCATTTGGTGGCTCAATTATCATCATATTTCCTTCTCCTAGTCAAGTGGCTTCATGTGTACTTTCTCATAAAGCCCCAAGCACATCCAGCAACTTTAGCAGTTGAGCTTTCTCTAGGCATCTTCCCATAATCCTGTTAGATCTCACCTAGTGGGCTGGAAAAGAGGTCAAGTCTCACTGATCCAGAGAGATCAAGAATATTAATATGAACTGCAACTGCTCTGATTAGGAAATTCTTATGGGACAGGAGGACTATGTGGGCTATTACCTCTAGTGTCATTTGGTGAACATGGTTCAAAATAGATTTTATAAAGTCAAGAATTAAGTAATATAGTTAAAATTACATTTTTAAAGTGACTTGTTTCTTAGTCGTGTTCCTGGCCAGTTAGGCTGTTCTTTCCCTCAGAGTACAAGTATATTGAACCTTTTCCAGCTCTGCTGTCTGTGGTGGTACCCAGCTATTAGTTCCTTTTTGTTTGAATACAAAGAGGTGTCCTCAGTACTGCATATTATAGTGTTTGTGCAGTCTAGTATTTGCAGTGAAATCAGGGCACCACTGGAGCTGGAATTCTTTTGCAAAACTATAGGAGTCTTTACTTTGGGAGATAGTGTAAAATGGAATGTAAACATCTGAAATGTTCTAAACTTGCAACTGTCATATTTCAGGTTAAAAAGAAAATTGCTTTCAATGTCTTTATGTAGAATCTTGAAAAGATAAGCTTTAGATCATTGACAGGCCAGGTATTTTAAGGACAGGATGGCAATCTGTGCATTTCTGAAATTAAATTCTATTTTGTTGAAGAAAAGACATTTGTAGACTCATAAACTCTTGCTTATTTTTTAAATTAAATTATTTTAAAGGTAAAACTAAAATTCTCATGAAATTTCAGCTTAGGTCAGGTGTTTCTATTATAGGCTGACTTTTCAAAGCAAAACATTTTTATCTGTGTTGTCTGTAAGCCACAAATATAGTGAGAGGGTCATAATTGGTCCTCCTCATCAGTGAAGTCTTCATAGGCATGAGGTCTTGCAAGCACATATTCCCTCAAGAGAATAATGAAGAATCTCCTGGAAAACGCCCAAATTCTTTGGATTCAGTGTAACTGTAGCTGGTTTTGCTCAATTAACTTGATATATAGAGTAACCTGTATTGCTAGGTCTGTTCCCAGTGCAGGAGAATTAGTTGCCCATGATTATTTTAAAAGTTGCATGTAATTATGTTAGAAGCAGATTCTATTGCTCCTACATAGAACTTAGAAGTTGAATGTGGACTGGGCATTTTTCCAGCCATGTGATTGCAACAGGTTACTGTAGGTTTTATGGTTGAAGTAAAATGGACTCAATACCACAGGAACAGTTTCTGCTATTGCTTAAACAATTAATGGGATTAGTTAAGCATATGTGTGTATGGGTTTACAGAATATCAAACCTTACGTGGTTGAATTATACAGTTATTTCAAAACTGACTTGCCATGTATCAAATGCTAAAAAGTGCCTAGATATTCAAGCTGGACATCACTTTCTGTGAAAGCACCTGTAGAGGTTCATCTAATATGAAAATGTGAAAAATCTTGTCTTCTAAAACATCTTCTGTTCGGCAAACCCCCACTGTCTAAGTAGTCATTAAAAAATATGCCACAATTCTAAATGCAGTTGATGCAAATTTCATGGAAATCAGCTCTATTAGGTCTGTGAGCTGATTTCATCAGTGCTTTAAAGCAGTTTCCCTGTGTTTGAGTGCCTAGGAGTCTGTAGATTTTTCAAAGTTGTTAATCAAATGATATCATTTTAAAGTGGCTAATAAAACACTGGACTGTGAAAAGTTAAACTAAGAAGTCAGAAACTGACTGGGAAATTGGACTACTTCTCTAACAGGTCCCAGTCCCTATGTGTTTTAAGATATGGTCATTAGCACGTAACAGAAAGTGACTCATGAACTAAGACAAGAGAAAATCAACAGAGACAGACAAAAGGGGAAATAATGGAATACAGTGACACAAAACTAATAGCATTGATCAGCATATGTCACCTCTTATCCCGGACTAACTGTTGCCATGCTTTTTGGGGATATTGCAAAATCACAATTTTTAAGGGAGGCCTTCTAGTAGAAGAATGCATTAGTTTCATGGATATTTACATTGTGAGGAGCTACCTTAGAGGCATAATACGAATGCATGTTGGCGATAGGTCTGTCATGATAGTCTAATTACCAGTTGATGTCTTAATATTTAGATGTGATGATAGCCATGAAAAGTTACCAAAGCAAAGCAGTCTTATGTGACATGGTAGAGAAAAGGCAGGCAGAAAGCAGAGAACGAGTGACACAAAGTAGCATGGGCAAAATGTTTTTCTCCATTGCCAACATTTCCATGAATATCAAGGCAAGATTATGTCTGTTAAGTTGAAGCAGGTGATCAGGTTCTGAAATAGCTGAGATCTCAGATACAACAAGAAATGAATCAGAGAGATTTAAGCCGATCTTGGGTGGGTCTTGTAGACTGTAGGTGTTAGTGAGAGTTGGTGTCAGCACTGATGGCATAAAAAGGTATCAAGAAGGTTTTCTGAAGATGTTTAGTTTGAGGTGATGGTTAGATGTCCATGAGATGTGTGAGGAGATCAATATAAAAGTGATGAGTTTACAAGAACAAGCCTAGATAATGGTAGCCAGATTCATTCTTCTGATGAAATCACCTGAAATTCACAGAAACAAAGGAAACTGAGGTTTGGAAGAAAGGCTGTCTTTAAAGCTAGATCAGATTGCTCAGGCTTGCTTCAAGGATGGAGGTTTCACACCGTTTCTGCACTGCTAGTTCCAGAGCAGAACCTTTCTCCACATCAGGGATGCTTTTCTAATTTCCAAAATTTCCTTTCCTGCAAATTTTGGCCATTGCCCCATGTCCTATTGTTGTGCACACCTGTGATAAATCTGGCTTCATTTGCTCTGTAACTTCTTGTTTCCCATTACTACTAGGTAGCAGAAGACTGCAATTAGCCTTTGCTTCTCCAAGCTCAGCAAAAACAGTTCCCTTAGCCTCTGCTCATAGGCCATATTCTCTAGCTCCCTGGTCATATTACGTGATGTTGGCTGTGCTGTCTGCAGTTTGACCATGTCTTGTGTATTGTGCTGTGTAGAGAAGAATCACTAGTTTGACTTCTCAGGTATGTTCTTGCTAATGTAATGCAGAATGTCATTAACCTTTTGCTGTGAGGATGTGCTACAGACTCAGGCCCAACTTCCCACAGGTTCTGCAGAGCTGCCACCTGTTTGGTCAGTCCTCAGCCTGCAATGACACCTCCTGTCCCAATTACAGGACATTGTGTTTCTTTTTGTTGAACTGCTTGAAGCCCGTTTCCTCAGTCTTTCTGAATTGTAGCCTTGCCCTGCCATTTTTCAGCCATTCCCCCCAGTTTGGTGCCACTCATGATGTTGCTGAGGGTGCTTTATGTCTTATCATCAATCATTGATGAAAATTTTAAACAGCCCCAGTACTGACCCATGAGGTACATCCTGTGTAACTGTTGATAGTCTTTGAACAACTGATCATTATTGTTTAAGCCTACCAGTCCAGACAGTATTTCTTCCTTCAGGCAGTCTTGCAGTCCAGTCTATACTTTCCTCATTTGGCTACTGGGATACAAGAGGAGACTGTTCTGAAAGCTTTACTGAAGTCAAGGTAAATAAGATCCACTGGTATTAAGGGCTAGAGAAAGAAAGATGCTTAAAACCAGAGCTTGAACCTCCTCTGGAAGTGGGATGCTGTGGGCTAACAAAAGGAGCAATTTTAGATTAGTGGAAGTGAGGGACTGGGGAAGACTGACTCAGATACAATGAGAAGACTCCAAAATTATTACTATGGCTGATGATGCTGTTTTAGGCTCCTTGTTCCTTTGCTTCCTAGATTTGGCATGTAGCACTTCTTAAAAAAGTGATGTGGTCTTTTCCTGACTTATCTCAGTTTTCACTAAGCATTTTCCCAGTGCAGATTTATTTTAAATTGTGCTACTTCGCTAGCTATGTAATTTCTGCAGGCATCTATGGAAACTGTCTCAGACCAAAGTTCTCTCAACAAACCTGATTTATTAAATGTGGCACTTCCAAAATAGTGCTGCAGATGAAAGAGCATGACCGTTGCTGGCTAAGAAGGAGCTTAAAGTCAGAAAGACTTTAAAATGATTAATCAAGTGTTATTGGCCTAGAGAGGATTCTTTGCTAAGCATTAAGACCACTTAGAGTCTCGATCCAGCTTAGGCACATTTTCTTGTACGTGCACTTCAGAGTTGCAGTAGTTCTGTAGTTGGTTAGCCTTGCTTCTAGCTGCTTAGTTGCCACATGCTTTAGTGTTTATTCTGCATAACTTTTTCCTTTGTCGTAAAGGAGAAAGTATTTTATGTAATTGGCAAAGAAATCTAGTCACTGTCAAATTGCACTGCCTTTGGATTAGGAGTGTTTAGAGTGATGAGATAGTGATTGCAGTAGATGAATGCCTGAAATGCTGCTACTGTCCAGCATTTGATACTCACTAACTTCTTATAAAAGGTAGCTGACTGAAACTGTAGTGCTTTCCACAGATTGGAGGTTATGCTTCATAGTTCTGTCTTCATAGTATGGTAAATAGAATACAGTGGTTATGCCCAGAAAGACTTCATAGTTTTGTTTTTATACTGTATTTTGTTCTAGTTTTCTGTATTTAAACTATGATTACATGGCTCAAAGGATTTGCTATAATTTAGTATGGAAGTTCTTGTCTTTAGGTTAGTGGCTTGTATCTGATGGAAGGATCAGAAGAATCCAGTTATCTGTGAGGGGCTGCATGAAATAAAGTGGCAGCCTCGGTACATTTCTAGAGAACAGGCGCTACATCCCAAGGTTGCAAATACGGAGTCTGTAATATATAAAATTGGATTTTCTATATCCAGTTTAGGATTTAGGCACCTAATAAGATACAGACAATCTTGTATATTTTAAATTCTCAGAGCTCAGCTTTATACCTTTTGAAACACCCACATTTTCCTAATTACAATGATTTTCTTTGGTATGTAGAAAAGTCATTCTGGGGTGGTATTTGCAGGCCAATGTGAGCTATAATTTATGGTTTAAACTGTGTAGAATGGGATTCACATGTCCACCATTTTTAAGCATAAAGCTGTTTAAATCATTGAAAACAGATTACATGGTGGCTTTTACTATGTTATTGTTACACCTTACTCTAAAATACAAATATAATAATCTTTATTATTTTGAAATCAGTGTGTTCTAGGACTATGGCTTCCAAAACCCCCGTTGGATTCATTGGGCTGGGTAACATGGGAAATCCAATGGCAAAAAACCTGGTAAAACATGGATATCCAGTTATTGCATATGATGTGTTCCCAGAAGCTTGCAAAGAATTTCAAGACTTGGGTGCCCAGGTATAGTAATAAACTTTCTTTATTCCAACAATTAAGTATGTGTGTTGAATGATTCTTGCATGCCATGCAACTTAATCAGCTCCTTTTTTTTTTTTGTTTTGTGATTAAGATCACAATCATAACTAAAACAGCACAATGAATACAATCTAAATCTCGGATGTTTTAGTTGGAGCAAAGATGTGATGCTACCCTAAGTAACTTTCCTGCTGTTAGCCAGAATTGCTACCTTGTTGAACTCTGGCTCTTTTCCCCCCCCCTTTTTATGAGAGTAGGTTGATGGTCTGTTCTTTCACCTCCTCCTTTCTCCTTCCTTCTCCCCCAGGTCTAGAGGCCGACGGGCTGCTTTTCATCTGGTTCCTACTTTGACATTTTCAGGTTAAATGACCCTAGTTAAAATTCCTGCTGGCATAGCTATAAGGCTTATAGGGACATTAGAGCTTTCCTGCTGCTTCAAGGTGCAGTCCTCAGGGGCAGGGGAAAAATCTAATTATTTAAGTACTTATTCTCTTGAAGGTGAGGAAGGGTATGGTGAGACAAGAGGAAGAAATGAAAAGGATAAAGGAAGGAAGGAAATTGATTACATTAAGGAGGTTTACCTTCTTGTCATATACCCTGCAAAATCTTGGCCCTGTTCCAACCAGTCCTATTTCTTTTGCTGATCTGTTAATAATCCTGGAACCCTTCCTGTCTCTCAGGTGGCTGGGTCATTTCTGTAATTTTTAAGTGTCTGAAACACATTTGAATGATTTTGATGTACTTCAAAGCTGTAACAGTTTAGACAGTTGTGGGCAGATCCATAGGTGCATAAAACTGAAACAAAACAATGTACTCTGGTAAACGGTGCAATGGAAAAATAATACTGTGATGTAACAACATAAAGGATAGGAGGGAATTTTCCAGCAGTGGCAAGGAGATTGTAGGTAGATCTAGACAGAGGAGCTATATACCTTGAAAGTCTAAACTGTTGGAGCTAATTGCAGCTGTTTTAAATAATGAGGTAACATCAAAATTCCTGAAAGATAAAATGATAAAGCACACCTGTGAGTAATTACTTTCAGCTCCCCTTGAATAATTGCAGAATCTTGGCCTTAAGTAGGAAAGTAAGCTTTTCAACTTCTTTTCCTAGCTACTGTTTTTATTTTGTTAAAGCAACCGAGACTCTCAGGCATGAACCAGGCCTGTCTTTGAGTAAGAGACTGGGTAAATGGGAGTCTGCTTTGAACAATGTGTGTTCTGCAGTAGAATCTCTTTGCTGTGGCTGCCCATTTTGGTAGCTTTTTGCCCTCGTAATGGAATCCTTGTCACTTAATAAGTGATAATAAATGTGAACTGTAATGCTTTTGAAAATAAAGTCAGAAGAATGTTTTAAGATCGTAAATCATTAAGAGAATACATGGTTAGGCTTAAATGCAAATAAAACACACTTAAGGAAAATATGTGAACATAACTTCTTCCTCTTGATCTATAGGTGTAAATCCTGCCCCAACACTTTTTTCAAGAGTTGAAAACTTGTAGGTCCATGGGGCCTTGTAGAAATGGATGTAGAAGGAACATTGGGCTCTAAGGGCTGCTTTCACTTTGGTCTAGCTGGTAGGGTAAAACCATCAGGAGTGTTACAGAGGTGAAATGACCCCAGGAGACAGTAAATCTAGTCAAATATCCATTGTTCAAGGCCAGTGCTGCTAACAAGGTGTATGGAGGATGAGGGATGTTAAAAAATGTGCATCATCTGTGACTCCACTTACTTTAGCTTCTGAATTAAATAACTGGAAGGTAGTATATATCACAAAGCAGCCACCCATCTGGTAATGGTGAATAGTAAGAGGAAAGCTGGCTGAGTAGGAGCATACTGGAACCACTTGAGGTGAAACTTGGAGAAAGTTGGAAGGCTACAAACAAGGAAAGTACTGGACAGTACTGTGAGCAAGTAGGCTGCCTCTACACTCTACTTACTGTCTTTCCCCTTTGTCATGATTAAAGTATTTTTCATAATTATTAATGTTTTTCTCACACAGTGGAGTAACTGTCATAGAGTTACTTCGTTTCAATTTACGTGTCTTTGAACCTTATATCAGATTTAGAAGATTGAGAGTGTTACTGAAGTCATCCGATGCATAAAGCATCATAAAATGGAGCTTTCTTTGGTGTATGGTAAAATGGCATTTTAGGCAAACAATTATTAACTGACTTACTGTAAATATAAATAAAAAGTAGGGAAGCAGTTTAGAACAAATATAAGCAGATCCACATATTGAAGAGCAAAATCAACAACCAGTATGAAGAAAATTTTCCCCTATTCACTTACAAACTGCAAAGGTTTGCTTGAACTAAGTAACAAATATCAGAACATGTATGAAACTTGGTGGGCTGCGACTCTGAGCCAGTATGGCCAATGTTGTTAATCGACAATTACCATTTAGGATATTTTTTAAAGTTACACACATATTCTTAATGATTTCAAATGCTTAATGCTTTTCAATAACTTTCAAATCATTCAGCTTTGTTTCTGAGACAGGAAGTCCCAAATAAAATAAAAGTTTCGTGCGCTGCTTATTGAACCAGGTAGGTAGATTTCCTCAGAAAATATAATTCATATTTGTTAACAGTATCAAAAAGCCAAGAATGACAATTCCCACTTTTGATTCCCACTTTGTTTTGCTGCTTACGTCAAGATAACAGAAGGATTTTTCTGTATATGGTTGTGGAAGTGCTGTCCTATCTGTGTGCATTTTTAATCTCGTTTTTTTCATGTAAAAGGCATGTTACTATTTTGAAAGACATGAATGGAATAAATTAATTTCTGTGTAGGTGATTACTGTACTATGTCTTCTGTGTATCTGTGTTCCTTAAGAATTGTTTAAAACTGTAACCAAAACCCAGCTATATTCTATCTACATAGCCAAGTAGAAATTTGCAGCTGATGTAGTTTTTCAGTTGTGTGCCCAATATACTATGTTTTTCAACTTCTGGTAGAAAGATGCAAATGTGCCGCTGCGTCTTCAGCTGATAACTTGCAAATGCCTAAGAATACTGGAGATAATCATTTCAAATAAGAAGCCGTATATAAATTCAGGTTCCAATTACACATTTCATCTCTCCTCCTCTGAACTGAACCAGAGATACTCAGAACTAAAGACAAAGGTGTCATGCTCTATTTAAAGAGATAGGCTCTCTGGTCTCCAGGGAGGCAAGTCATAAAATTAACTAATCAAATAGAGAAGCTTTGCTCTTGTAACTGCCTCATTTATGCCTCCTAACCTTTATTCTTTAGACTAGAGCATGTTTCCTTTTTTAACTGTGTGGTTTGCCAGATGTTTTGTGCAGTATTAACTCACTCTTTCAAAACAAAATCTTCATGTTTCAAAGTCCCACCTATGCCAGTTTCTGTGCCTTTTTTCCCCCTCTAAGAGGGGCTATATACAGTCTTCCCTTCTTTTACTTACAAATATAAATCAAGAAGTTTCTCATGCTGTATCCCAGAAGTCCTTATTCAACGTTCCTTACAAATGTGTGTATAACATGCTTTCTTTGATTCTGAGACCTTACAGATGCAGTATAGATAAAAAGAGAATATATTTACATTAGGACCATTAGTGTCAAAACTAAAAAAAAAATTGTAACAAATACCTGTGGTTATAAATAGACAGGGAATGGTGAAATGAGCTCAACGATTTGTTGATTTATCTGCATTATGGAATGAGTCCATTATTTCAGGTAGGTGTTCAGCTGCAATTTCTCTATCCCTAAAGTCACGTGATACAGAAATTCTAATTTTTTCGCACTGAATAAGAAGTGCATGTAAAATTTTTTTTAAGACATTTCTGAAAGTTAAAAACTCAAGGTATATAACATACGTAGCAGAACAGATCATTGACATACTAAGGTTGCTTCTCATCATTCAGCAGCAATAGCTGGAAAATAAATACTACAAGTCTTATTCACAAACAAAATCTACTTTCTGCTCATCTTGCTTCCTGCTTAGAACTTAAGTCCTTTCCATAAAACTACCTGAATGACTGAAATCAGATTTGATCCTTGTGGGCTAAAGATAAAAGAATTAGCTCTATTTTTTGTTGCTGTTTTCTCTTAGCTATGAATGTATTAACAATGTTTTTTAAAGAAATTAATTATTTCAAACCAGTATTGGACAAAAGCCTTAGTGGTAAATGCCTTCTGAGTGCCACTCAGCTTTAGCTGTCTATATTTCCTTTGTAGTGTATGTATCTTAAATATCATGCTGCCTGCCTTTGAAAGTGATCTGGGAAGGGTAATATACCTTTAAAGTTCGGTATGTTTATTTAACAACCAATACCTAATACTATATTTTGAAAATTGTTCAGATCTTTTTTTGTGAAGAATGCTTGAGCTGATAATTTTTCTTTTTAAAAAATGCCAACTGTAATACTGTGAGAAACGGTAATTTTTTATCTGTTTTTTTTTTTTTTTAAGGTGAGCTTCAGAGGTGCATTAAGCAATTTTTTTCTTTTTTCCTCATTCTTCCTCTCTTCCAGTGTTGTGTATAAGATAAGGAAAAAGTGAGATTTTTGTGATCCTTCATGTTTTTCCTCCTTAGAAACATCATAGAGCAATATTTTGTATAGATGCATGGTTTTTGGGGAATCGAAGATTCAGGAATGGGCTGATTGGATACAAGCATCTCCTTTGGCAGATGTTTTGGATGAATCCTTTTTATTTTTTTATTCTTTTAATTTTTCTATTACTGGATCCAATTAACTAACATTTTCATTAGGTGAGCATTTTTTTCCTGTGTTTTAATTTTTCACCTAGCTCAGTTGTGACTGGTGAATACTAAAAACAAACTCAGCAAACATGTCTGACATGTCTTTTTCAGGAAGTGTAAGCTTATTTTTTTTTTTTCTCCTTTAAAAGGTAACAGAATCCCCAGCAGATGTAGCAGAAAGAGCAGACAGAATTATTACCATGCTGCCTTCTAGTCCCAATGTGAGAGAAGTTTACACAGGAGCAAATGGAATTCTAAAGTAAGAATTTTTTGTAGTTTGGAGAATTCCCACTCCTACTCAAGGCTTTATCATGTTGTTTGTCAGATGATTGCTGTTGCTGTAACCCATGCTGTGCCTTCAGGGCACTTAATTCAATGTTCTCTGTTCTGTCACTACTGATATTTCTTATTCTATTATATGAGTTCTCTTACACGGTGTTTACTTTTGAATAGCTTTTGGCTGAAGTATTAATTTTATTTTCAGCAGAATAATATTTTATGTGCATTTGAGGCAATTTGATTAGTATCTGCCTTTCCATTTGCATGTTTCTTTGGCCCTAATGTAATGTACTACACACAAGTATAACTAGAATATTTGCTGGCAACAATTATTTTCTCATTTTTTCTTTTACTTGAACGTCTATAAATTAAAAGTTCTGAAGAGATGTAATTTTGTCTTATGGTATTAAAGTATATTAACATAGAAAGCTGTCAAAACTTTATATGATTTTTACTCCTACTTGTCTGATTATTACACAAGAAAATACCTAACAGGTTTGTTTAATGTGAAACAGTGGTTTTTAAGTTTTGTGGACGAATTTCCACTGAGCCTGAAATGCATAGTTTGCAGGAATCTATTGCTCAGAGTTTTTGAACTTGCCAAATCAAAAAATAAATATTATTTTTAAGTCTATTCTGGACCCATGTGTATTGCTCCTGGCTGGCTGACTAAAGCTACTGGATACCTCTGAGGATCATGTAGCATCTTACACCTATCCAGGTTAATAATGTAAAGGAAGAAACATACAGACGACAAAAGTACAGTCGATTGTCAAGAACTGATCATGTCTTTTTAGGTATTGATTGTACAGTATCAAAATGCATTGGTAAGAAAATGAAGTAGAGGAGAGGGATTTCTGTTTTTCTTGTTAAATAGACATAATAGGTGCTTCCTTCCCTTACTGTCTGTAGTTTATTTCCTCACAACGTAGGACTGAGCAGATCTAAGTATCTGTAGCTTAGACCCTTCAGGGAAGACAGGTAACTGGATCAGTCCCACAAAACCAGGCAAATGGCTATGGGAGAACTGTGTCCAGGAAGGCAGTGGTTTGAAGAATGATTGGCAGCACTTACTGATATAGTACAGCCCCTTAGTCTTTTGAGTACATAGATGTGGAAAATCCTGAGGGTAACAGAGGATATGGAAAGCAGTTCTATGCTGCTGCTGTTTCTCAGCCTTTGTATTATAAGAAGGAAGTGTAATTTGGCAGTAGTGGTTGTCCCTCTGAGTGACACTCAAGACTCAGTCCTTGCTGACTGGTTTGACCTTAATTTTCTGAAGGTTTTTAAGCTCTACTGAAGAAAACAGTGATACCGTGAAGTGTTTAAGGGTTGATTCAGTCAGCTGCTGTGTTACCAAGGAGCCTCTATGCTCTTTGTTCTGAACACAAGGGGAGATCATAGAGTACTTTATGTGTATGCTGGTTTTCATTGCATGTGCTCGACCTCTCCAGAGCAGGTCATCCCTCCCATGAAAAACGGACAAGTTTTGTGTATGGAGCACTGTTTGAGTTTGGAGCTCCAGTGGGGTCCACAACTGCATGTGTAAATTGAGAGACTATTTCCAGCAGTCTAGGTAGTTCAGTTAAATGAAATTCACTGTACTGCTAACAGCACACAAGGTGCAGTGAAGCTCTTCATCTGTCATGTGTAGCTTTAAATGGGCCACCTTTTTAAGACTGAAAAATTTTGTTGTTTGATTTTATGATGAATGCTTGTCAAGCGAACTTGAAATCATGGTGCAATTAATGGAAAAGGGGATAAAAATCAACTTTTTAATTGTGGATGATATAAAAAATTTTATTTTTTTTAATTTTCAAAATTTAGTTATATTTTTTTAATCACACACGCAACTCGCTGTGTTCTGCAGTTTGGGATGCAGTTCTTCTTCCTAAATTTACTAGCTATCAGTGGGAGAGCAGCATTTTTCTCAATGCTTCACTTAAAATCTTCTGTGGGCTTTTGTGGTCTTAGTTACAATCTTTATGTGGAATGAATAATAACAATGATTAAAAGAATGCAATCAAACTATTCTGCTAAGAACTTAAAACATCGTGTATATATACAGAGAACATTGTGTTGTTATATATTAAATTTTATGCTGTACTGTCATATGGTTCAGTTGCTTAGAATGCATCTTAGATGTTCTTTGTATGATACACTGTTCAAACTTGTATGATGATAGGTTTTCCTAGGCCATCCTTTTCGTGTAATTTTTTAATAATAATGTTTAGGAAGAGCATCCCTTTTTGTGTTCAGTGTTTATTTGGCTTTGAGTGGTTCAAAACTGTATGGTATACATAGTCAGCAGTATAAATACTGAGCAAATCTTGCTCAGTAGGACTTAAAACTTTGTGTCGATTTGAGTACCAAAAAATGTCTGTCCATATATCATGCTGAGGAAAGCCAGTGCCATGGTAATAGTTGTCTTGAAAAACAAATACATAATAACAACAACAACAAGTCATCTTTTTTTTTAGGAAAGTGAAGAAAGGCTCATTGCTAATAGATTCCAGTACGATTGACCCAGCAGTTTCAAAAGAATTGGCCAAAGCTGTTGAAAAAATGGGAGCTGTTTTCATGGATGCGCCCGTTTCTGGAGGTAAGTCTTCATTAACATTTTACCTCATATTGGACACCTTGTCTCTCTCTTTGCAGTCTCAGTCACCAGTTTGTACCCTTGTTGCTACAAGTTGCTTTCCTTTGCTATATGTACAGTATTCTGTTTTTTTGTTGTTGTTTGATTACATTACTGAAATGTATGTTATTTTAGGAATATTTTTAGGGTGTGGGAGTATATTGTTATATTAGAGCTGGAGAAACTGAGCTTTCTTAGGATATGGTACAGTGGTCCTTTTAATTTAACATCTAAAAGCTGCAGGTGTTCATATCTCTTCAGCCTTCCATCTGTTATTATGGAAAAACCGGTTGTCATGAAGCAGTTCTGCTGATTTTTCATTAATTAAAAAGGAGAGAATGAAGTGGGGCATATAGTATTTCTTTATCAAGAGAAAACAGCTTTTGTTTGTCTGGTTTTATAACAGTTGAAGAATGTGGGTTGTATTTGTTTATTCTTGACAGTTGCTAGCTATTGATCTCTTGAGTATTTAATCTCTTGTAAGAAATAATATAGAACAGGGAATTCTTTCGTTTCGTGGACAGAGGAGAACAGAAACATAAAATTACTGTTTTGAAAAGAAAGCTGTAGCTGATTGCTACTATTGTTGAATTCTTCTCTAAAACCCCATTTTATGTGGAAAAATCTTGGGGTTTTTACAATCCACACTAAAAATTAATCTAAGGGACATTGTGAGAATTCTTTATTTTCCTGAGGAGTGTGGGTGAGGAGCAATAATTAACCATCTTTTTCATTTTCAACTGAAAACTAAGGCAGGATTTGACTGCGTACTAGAAGTCAAAATTTTCATCCACGTTCTATTGTGAACAGAAAGTACAAGATCCAGGTAGGCGATATTGAAGAATATAATGGGGAAGACAAGATTCTTGCATCCCAGCCAAAATACTACTGTTTTATGGAGTTGTCAGCCTGGGAATAAAAACCACAGAAAAGGTGTATTGTGGATGGATTACATATCTTTCTGATCCTTTTTTAAACACAGCATGGCCTTCTGCTTATCAGTTGGGCGATTCTGACATCATCTACGTTGTTCTCTTCCATACTTTTCTGCCAAATATGTTGATTATCTGAGGGAATTACTTACCTTTTCGAAATGTCTGTGATTTGTTTTTACCTGTAAGTTTTTGCTGTAAGGCTGATTATGCTCAAACTGCAAAGGAAAAAAAAAAAGGTTTTATTCCAAAACAACCCTAGCTGTTTGGGGGAGTTTGTTCCTTGAGAAAATGGTAAGGCCAAGACAGAGTTAATATGATAACATCTAGCTGATTAGTATGAATACAGATGGCTTTTTTGGTGTTAGTGTTTATCTGAAAGCAAATAACTTCGTGTTTATCACTCAATCTGTAATTGACACTATTCTGAAGGAGGGGGAAAGAATTGAGACTTGGCCTTCTAGTACTTAATATGTTTGTGAATGCCAGGAGTACTCACAAAGTGTTTAACGTGGGCAGTTGCTAGAAATGTGGAGAAGTTTAATCTGTAGAAAAAGACCTTTAATGTTATGCTTTATTATTTCCGTATTTCAAGACCTAACACATGAAGTCTTTGGGGTATTTTTGTATGTCCTGACTGCAGTTGTTGGCCTTCAGACAAAAGACTAAATGGAGAAGTATGCTTGGCTCTCTAGAAATTGGCAGGCATTATCCTGTTGCTGTGCAATGCAATAGAGTTGGCAGGAGTGTGAAGGAGGGTATTTGTGGGATGCAGCAAGAAGGAAGAGAAAGCAGCATGCCTGAACTGTCCTCTTTAGATCAGTCTGTTTACTAGCTGTTGTTATCAGACAACTCCACTTGTGTTTTTACGTATTTGGGTGTTACCTGATGGATATTAATGTTAACCTGCACTGAGAACAAGTTATTTCACAAACTGAATAATATTTTAGAAATTTCTTGGTCTATAAACTTTAGTGATAAATAGTGATGCTTTTAATCCTGTCCCGACATTGCAAATGAAGAATCTTTGGATATAGCATTGGGTCCAGATTTTAGTGGCCTGTTTGCAGCCTTACCCCTGAAAGATTCTTTCTCTTGATCTTTTTCAGATGGCCCTGCGTGCCAAGGTAGTAGTGCTGCCTTCTTCGTATGATTGGCCTACAGCATTTACTTGCAGCTTACAATCAGGACCCATTAAGTGGAAGTTGATGCACTAAGTTACTGTAGTATTATTTTGTATTAACTGACTTTAGAAAATACCTCTCATCCCAGTAGTTGCATGCAGATTATGCTGCTAATGCTGTCTAGAGAGCAATCGCTTTACCCTGGGATTAGGATCTCTTGCAGGTCCGCATGAGAAAGTTGTGTCTTGATTTCTAGTGCTGCCCTGATTTGTGAGCATGTGACAAATAGGAATCACCTTTGAAATCTGTATTTATTTGCTACCTTTTTGTAAAGTCTAGAGGAGTAAATTTATCTCTTTGTGAAGATTGGATTTTGCATTTTTGTATGTATAAGAGGCTTTTAAAGCACACATTATCACAGAACTATATTTAAAACTGACTTCTGTTGGCACAAAACACTACTGGCTAAGTACAGGATCTAAATTTAGCCTTCAAGAACTGTGTTAAGTTTGTCCTTCCACTGATTTCAGTAGAAGTATGATAGATTATCACCTTGCAATCCAGAGCCAACTTCACTAGTGGCTTTATTAATGCTGCTGTAAGACTTCTCTCTCTTTAACTCAGTATACAAAATATGCATTGCCTGAAGTACAGTGGGTGAAACCTGTTAATTTCTAATATGATGCTTTCTTCAGTGTAAGCATTGTTAGTTCTCAGATTTACAACTTTTTCTCCTTCCACTGACTCAATTATATCAGCTCTGTATCTGCTCGAAATACATTTACTGCATTCTGCTTTAAATTCACAAAAAGATGTGATATCTTGATTTACTTTTCTGGTTTTGGAGGTATGAAGAAAATGTCTTGAATTCTTTTGTAAGTATGGTTCTTCCCCCTTGCTGTATACCTTAGCCAAGATAATCATCAGTAAAAAAGACAGACTGCTAATTGTTAATAACAGCTGTCATGTAGAGAGCTGTAGTCATGCTAAAAATGGTAATAAGCAGTAGCACAATAGAAATTTTTTTTAGGAACTGTGGGTTGGAGGTGACTAGTAGAGGTCGGAGTTTCTATTCCAGCTATCATTTCAAACTGTTTCAACTTACAGTACTGTATCTATAAGTTCCAGCTAGCAGTTAAGTGATGGGAAAAATATTATTAGTGACACTGGCAAGTTGAGACTTCAGCTCATTGGTAGTGTAGAGTAAAATGTGAGTTCTTGAAGGGGGAATGGCAGACTTATTCCCTGTATGGATAGATCTTTACTTAACACAGAACAGAGTAAAAGAATTATTAGAAATACTGTGAGATCTTTAGTTTGATTTTCTCTCAAAAGGGAATATGTTTCATTATCTCAGTGGCAGGATCAGAGTGATAGCAGAGATTTAAATATACCAAACAGAATAATTGGTATGTTTCTCCTACTTGAATGTTGTTGGCTTAGTGCAGTGTCTTTTCCAAGGGAAGCAGAGGACTCAAGACTGTGTGCATACTAATGCTTGCAGAGATGATTTGAAAGATGTTTTAAGACATGACTAAATAATAAAAATTAGTAATGAGTGGTTCAAATGTTGCATCTTTTAACTTGTAAATTCTGTTGTAATAAAGACGCTCAATCAATGTCTCTGCCAGGACAAAGCTGATCTAATAGACCTGTCTTTGTTGGAGAGCCTTTGGTGAGCTATTTTTTAACTGGCTTCACTAGGCTATGCCAGTTTTGTTTCTTTAGCTTTGTGTGCTTTTAAAGAAATGCAGTCTTAGGAGTTCATGGGAACAGAAGAGTTGGTGGGTTCATTCAGTGTCTCTAATTTGAGACATTATGTACTTTTTTAATAAACAGAAGGCATAAAATAAGAAATTAATTTTATAGACATTTTGTTTGGTTTTGTCTTCTTGGCCTGCTAATGCAGTGATTGGGTCTGTTAGGACCCTTGAAACACCATCAAGATGAAGCAGGTTCATGAATTTAGAACTGGTAATTCTGACCTATTCCCCTATCAATAGCAAGTGTTTTTATTGGTGAGAACAAAGCTAAAGGTATAGCAATATTTGTCCCATTGTTATTTCTGGCTTTATGCTTTTACAATTTATTTTTAAAGCCTGAATATGTGTACTCAGAATGGCCACAATATTCTCTGTGCTCTTGGTACCGAGCATAGCACTTTTCACCTCACTTTTCCTGCTCTTTCTCAGTCATTGCATGTCTTAAATAATCTTTTCGTTCCCAACATGTTTCTTAATTTCTCTGTTTACATTTTTTTGCTGACAGCATCTGATCGTATTCTTTTTTTCCCAAACTCTTTGATCTGGGGATGTTAGTAGAAATAAGAAGGTACAACCTTAATTTTAAAGGTAGTATGGGAAATGTTACTGAGTTATTCTGAAATTTAAATAAGAGAAAAGTAACGCAGAAAGTAACTAATGACAAAGAAGGGAAGTACTGAGTGAACTGATTTAAGGAAGCTGAAATAAGGATGAAGAAATATTTTGAAATCTGAGATGCTTGGAAAGCTTCTGATTTCTAATAACTTATGATTTAAAGTATTCAACAATACTTATGTCTGTCAAAATAAAGCTAGTTTAATAGTCCTCTTTTGTTGGAGCGAAGATGGAAAGAAATGAAGATCTAGAAAATGTTACACATTGGCAAAATGTGTACTTTGACACTTGGGAGGGAGGAAGTATAAACCTTGTGCAGAAATCACAGTGTTGGTAGCAGCTGCTGTTATAGAAGAGTTGGATGCTACATTTACTGATGTGCTGACTTTGCAAGGTTTTTTTATTTCTATAAGTCTATTATGCCTTTTATTTTATTTTATAAAGAATGCAAAAGGTAGCAGAAGGTAAGGAAGAATAAATGGATTTTTTGAGAGTATCATCTAACTGGAGTGGAGACAATTATCCTACAATGACTAAAAGGGTGGAATAACTGATCTTATTAAAGTATATTGTGTATTTTGGCAATAAAAGTGTGTGTAGTCTGGCCAAATAATGACCGATGTGCAAGGAAACATATCTGGCTCCATTTATTCGAAGGTGTGAAGATGAGTTATTCAGGCTGGCCCACTGGGATATAACCAGGAATAATAGGCTGGAAATCATTAAGGAAAGAAAAATGTGTGCTGTGTCTACCAGGAAAAACATCCTAACGACATTCTTCATACACTGTGGAATAATTTCCAAAGGAGGTGGTTGAAGCCAAGTATCTTGATATGCTTTAAACTGCGCTGGGCAAAATGCTAGGAACTAGTCTGTGGGGAAAAACCTACAACTGGCAGGAGGATGGCTACATGATCTAATCGGTCTTTTCCATCTCTAATGTCTACAATTCTGTTGTGTTCTCACATATGGTGTTCAAAAACAGTTAAAGGAAAACTGTCCAGATGGAAGTTAGAAATCCCTGTGGCACTCTTTGAAAAAGAGTAAGGAATAACTGCAGAATTAGAGCCAACATTCCTTCTCTCAGTAAAAATGGTTCTAATATCCACAGCTGTACGTGAGCTGTTGCCACATTCCTAATAACTGCTCTGTTTGCTTGTGGTTACTTTAATACTGGTATCTAGCTCATCCTGTCAAGTGTTCTGAGATACCCAGAGTAAGAAAGATCTTCAAATGTCAGCCTGTCATAAATCCTAAGGAATAAAAGTTTAATTTCATTTAAAAAATTTTGATTGCTTCTTCTAGAGAATGTTTAAAGTTAAGGAGTTGCAGGTGGTGTTTCGGAATGTTTCTGGAATGAAGTGATGACTTTGAAGCTTTCTACAAAGTTTGTTTTGGTTTTGAACATTCATGGGCTTCTTTCTCTTTTTTGCTCTTTCAACCGAGTCTCATCTTCAAAGTGTGTATGTTTAATTTAGTCAAAAAAACCTAGCCTGATTCCTGTGCTTGGGACAGTGGGGATGATGAGCACCAGACTTTAATAATACCCTGACTCTCTCTGTGTCCTAATTCTGTACTATGCTAAATGTGAATGGTGCACATGTCAGTACTGAGCATTCAGTTACCAGCTATTTATATATCAGTGCATGAATTTTACCTTTTTTTGTGATTCTCCTCTCCATCTCACTGGGGGCAGGTGAGGGGTGAGTGAGTGAGTGGCTGCATGGTACTTACTTGCTGGCTGGGGATAAATCACATGTATTTAAATGGATTGGGCCACTGAACACATGCCCTAACATAGAATTACATGTTTTATTTTGTCTCTTATTCAGCAAGAGAGATCAGCAGATCATACACTTAGAGCCATGGGAAGAAACATTAATATCTTAAGTATCTGAACCTTAGGACACATCTCAAGTGCATATTTGTGCAAACTGCTCTGTGTTGAAGGAGACTCCTTTGAAGGCCTTTTAAATGTTTAAACTAAAGGAGTAAAAAAGAAAAAAACCCAAACTCAGGTGCGGTAAACTTTGCAGACAGGGACAGCTAACCTTGTCTTGTAGTTCTGGCCTTTGAAAGTAACTACTTATTGATCCCTTAAATGGCTGAATCCAGAATCAGCAGGAATGAAAGCTGATCTTTGACTGACCCCCATCTGGACCATGGTAGTATTCTGGGTTCCTTGCGTTACATTTTAGTCATGAAGATGAGTTGGGCAAGGGTTTATTTATGACAGTGTTATCGTGTGATCTGGAGCCATTCTAACTCACTGGATCACTGCAGAATTTGTCTTGTAGCGGAGGACCTCTTTATGCTTTGACAAGTGTCTCAAGTTGTGCTAATGAAAAGGGGAAGACTGTTCTAGCAGAATTACTCCCTCTGCCCTTTAAACAAGTACCTGAAAATGACTCCATATTTATAGTGTTTAGTCTAGTATTTCAGTAGCTTGAGTACTTGTCCTTAGCAGAAGGATTAACTTCCTGGTTAATCTGCAGGAAGCACATAGAAATATCAGGATTTCCTAATTCTTCCTTCTTCAACCACATTTGAAAAAACTCACGGTTTGTATGATTAAATAAAAGGGTAAGGGAAACACTATCGCCTTTTGATAAACATTTAGAATTCAGCTGTCAGCATACAAACTGTGAAATGTTCACCTTTCAGTTTGTCCGACAGTATTTAGTCCTGTTGGCTCACTGCTTCAATCCACTGAAGTGCAGAGGACAGAGGAGAGTCATGCAGTTCCAGAGCTGAAGAAGCAGTTTTTAACTGCAGTTCTCTTCATGCCAAGCACAACATAGGACCTGAAGCGGGGAAAAAAAATTTCTTACTGCACTGTATTTGACCTACAGTTTTAACCCTTAAAACTTTGTTATCCTTTCACCCCTGTAGTTTTGCTGGGACACAGTGTGTGGAATTTCCTAGACCTTAGAGAGCTTTAACCTGTGTCTGTTCATAAGAAGAATTAAAAAAGAGTATTCAAATTCAATTTAAGAATTGGCAGGAACAGAATAATGCTTGGAAATGTCACCCTAATGCCGTACCTTCAGTTTCTATTCCTAGTTCTGTAAGCAGCTGTGGTTTAATTATTCTGTGTACTGGAAAAATGTTACATTTGTTTGCAGTAAAATGAGGGTGTGGGGAGCTATGTGAAACACTATGTAACACTTTAGTAAAATCTCTACATATTTCAAGTAAATTCAGATAATGATTTAATAGTAGCCTGTTACATTGTTTCACTCTTGCAAAATCAGTGGGGTTTTTAATGTGAAGTTTAGGCAAGTTGAAAAAAATACCAATCTGATATGTAATTATTCTCCATTTGCTTTATTTAATATGACTTGCAAACTGTAAGATCCTAGTTATTACTCAGTAACTATATAGTTTAACCTCACACAGTCAGAAATGTCACATTTTTGCTATAATTTTATTTTCATTTGTTTCCATTGCTTTCTGAGAATATATGGTGGGAATGTGTGGCTCCTGGATCTTAGTATATTTGCCATGGGGAGTACAGAAAAAGTTGCATTGACTTTTAGCCTTGACTGAGGAGCATACTACTTATATTTCATTTCTGTCAGATTTCTTGAGTTTGCATAAAATCATGTCTTTTCATTATGAAACTAACTTGGAGATAATCTGTGGAGATACATGACTATACAGCTTGTTCTTCAAACTTGATTGATTTCTGATGTCCAAAATTTTTCTGATTAAACTATTTACCAGAATTGCTACAATTGTTAGTAGTCTGAAAGCAGTGTTTGGTGTGAGCTAGATGCTTTTTATCTTGAATAAGGCATTTGGTGTTGCACGTGTGGGAAGAATACAGATTTCCTTTCTCTTTTAGAAGTTGGAGGATGGTTGGAGAAAGGAATTCTCAATGGATTATCAGCATGCTGTAATAGAGCTCTGTATAGTTAAACTAGGAGTGTGTCTAGCCTTCCTGTTTCTTCAGATACTCATGTTGGGATTTATATTCGTGGGGACTTAGGGGTGATGCTGGGGCAGTGGTAAGGTTTTGTAACGGAAGCACTAAATGAGAAGCTGATGTGAATTTGGCAAGCAAGAGAGTTTCCTGAGATGGAGCATCCTTTTACCAGCCTCAGCCTGAGTCTTGTCTGCCTCTGAGGGCTCCCATCCTGTCCAAGATGGAAGCTCCTGCAGAGAGCACTAATAGCATCCCACACTGCCTCAATGAATCACGGTGAAGTGTGGGGCCTAACTGCTGTGAAACAATGCAATATATTCCTCCCAGATTTTCCTCAGGGACAAAATGAACATATTTGATCACCTAAATGCATCATTCCTTTCTGGAACAAGTGGACTATAGGAAAGCATTTGCATTAGCAGTGCAACAACTGGCACACCTATTAAAGAAAAGGGTGGTTATACTGTTACTATTTGGTTATGGGTACTTTTTTCCCCAGTGTATTAATATGCTTTGCAATTCTTAATACTAAATGTGACTATGTGCACTTGGTATTTTGTTTTCCTTAGTAGACAATTACACCAATCTTGAATGGAACGTATTTTTGGTAACTGGGGTAAAGGAATCTTAGAAGATTGACACAGTAGGCAGCAAAACTTGTTAAAGAGGTTTTTATTTTACAAGCCCTCAGGAATTCAGAATATAACTTGCTTACTACTTTTAAAAGTCCAAATGTCCCTTATAGACTCCATTTCAGAGCCAGCATCAAATCTATGCTATACTTGTTTGAAAATCCAAACATGCACTCTTGGCTGTTACTGTTTACTGAATCACAACCCTACTGTTTCCACTTGCACTGTATCTAATTTATCGTAAGTGACCGCAAAAACTAGAATTATTTATAAATTGGCACCTAACAGCTCCACTATAGTTAAGGGTCTGTTGGCATTTCCATTATAAACCGTGCCTTTGAGAGGTTTATAACTTGGCGGTCTTACTTTTGCTTCAGGCTTAAATGTGCCATTTTCATCCAAGCACAAATTCTTCTATAGAATTTCATTTAAATCAGTTTGGCCATTATTTATTTTAGTGTGTGTTGGGGAGTGGAAGGGAACACACTATTTAATTTTGGTTTCAGAAGCTTTTTGGTCAGACTATATAAAGAAAAATTACACTTTTTATTTTATTTTGTAGGGATTTAACCCTTCCTTGAATGTGTTGGGAGTTACTAAACCCATGCTTTTTCACGCTGCTGTCACTGCTCACATGCCACACATCCACTCCCACTCACCCACCCACCCATCTGACCTGCCCCTGCCCAGTGACATGTTTTGAGGCAGCATCCCTGACTTCTGGCAGAGGAAGGTTTTTGGGGGAAGTGAATGAAGTAATGTACAGTGGATGTTCTGTTGAGAGACCTCAAGCCAACCAGTCCAACCAAGGAAGCAGATGGAGCTTAATTGGAAAAAGACAGGCCAAGTGCACTTGTCAGTCAAATGTAACCCTGTGTGGTTAAGAGTGGCATTTCCTATGGCTCTGCCATTTCTTGTGGGATGTGTGTAAATTACTACTTGGGTGCAGTAATTCTCCAAGTCAAAAAGCGGTTGCTATTTTCCCTTGTTCCTGAATGCTGAACCACAGAGGACTTTCAATGCTTTATTTAATTGTAAATTCTTGCATAGTACTCTATTATTATGGTAATTAAATTCTTGCCACACAAATAATAGTTATCTATAATGTTTCAGTACTAATAATTTTAAAACAGTACAGTGTTCTTCTACATCGTGGTTTAAGAATACAAAGAAGGGAAATGGTGTACATAGAGGTAGAAGCTTTTATTAGACCAAATAATACAGCTGAAAATAGAAAACAAGTTTCTGAGTCAGTTCTTTCACCACATTACACAAGAAGCAATAAGTACAATAGTGTTTGTTAGTTTTTTCCTTTGCTATTGAATAACAAGAAAAAGCTACTCAATGGAAAACAAAGTGGGGAGTGAGTATGTGGTTTGGCAGCTTCTTGTGGAATCCTTTTGGGATCTTTTTTTCAGGTAGTTCATTCAGATTACTGATTGGACAGACAAGTAATGAAAATGCTTCTTTCTGTTTTGTCTTCTGTTTTATTAGCAAAAGAGAAGGGAAGCGTGAGTGTAATTAATTATGGCAGCAGATACCAACAGCTTTTGGCACCATAGGACATTAGATTCCACTGAAGTACTTGAAACTCTTCTCCCCTAATCCCAGATGTTAATGAATTCATGTCTCAGACATTCCAAATCTTGAATGTTTTAGGGACTACTCATTTTAAATTTTATTAGTTTATTTTTAGTTTGTGGGCATTAACATTTAAAAGCACTGAAGACTTGAAAGTTTGGTATCTATCAAAATCTACTTTTTTCAGCTTTGTAAACAGAAAATGTCACAAGACGTGATTAGTTCATCACTATCAAAGCATAATTTAATAGTGTTTTCATTGGTATCCCTTTATTGCTAAGGGTCAAGAAGTATATGCAGACGTGGCAAAGAAAATCATTAGAAATGCCTTAGTAGAGCACATCTATAAGGCTCCAATTTATCATGTAACACTTAGACATCTTCTTAAGTCCATCCAGTTCAATGGAAATTTAGAGCAAGCTAAAGAGGTGTGTCCTTGGTGTCTGTTAAGTGTCCGTGGGGTAATCTCTTTGTCTTATACTGCTGAGCTACTCCAAGGTTTCAAAGCGCTTCATAGAGCTGACGTCCTGGGCATGATTTGGCTGGACTTTTCATGCAACTGTAAGCTAATTTTATTATTTATTTGGCAATATCCTTCATCCCCAAGTAAACAGAGAGGATTTTTTAATTTGGTATCACCTAAGTTCAAGGTTTTATTGTTTACTATTTTCAGCAGCAAACTTTGTTGATATATTATTTAAACCCTGTGGAGTCATGACTTATGACTTATAACTTATGACAATGACTTATACTCCTTTCTGCCATTCTTGAAAATGAGATTGTATTGAGTTAAATGAGATCGTATTGAGTTAAAATATTTTGTGGTAATTTTCAAAGCACATCTGCAAACATGACCTTGAAGCAGAACTAGGTATTTAGGCTTAGCAAGTTGTTATGTTTCATTACTGCTTTATTTGTGTATCTTCCACACAACAATGGCTGACTCACTTTCAATTCTGTCCCTCACTTCCTAATCCTTCCAGAAATAATGTCCGTTTTTCTTTGCTCTTCGTCCGCTCCTGTAGGTATACTGCTGTTCTCATGAGGTCACTGGGAGAATTCTTGAATCTCTATCACTTTATTTTCTATCAACTCAAATATCCTCTACACTGGCTGATGAAATGAGACACCTTTTCTAAATTCAAGTTGTTTTTCAATCACAGAACACTCTGAGCTGGAAGGGACCCACAGGGATCATTGAGTCCAGTACTTAAGTGAATGGTCCATACAGGGGATTGAATTAGTGACCTTGACATTATTAGCACCAAGTTTTAACCACAATGACAAAATGTACAAGATTTTAGTGGGAAAAGAGAACAGGAGAAAGTTTATTAGCTGAAAGGTACTTGTCTGTAAGTGCCTGGTGTGGATTGCAGTGTTTCTTTTATTGGTACATGGCTTTAGCATAGAGTTTTCACTGTTCCTAATGCTCATATAGGTTACTGAAACCACTGAACTGTCTGCAACTTTGCCAAGTGTTACTAGAATATGCACCTGTACTGACAACTCTTAATATGAAGGTGTCTACCTGCGCTTGGTCACCTCCACATGTTGCCTCAATTGCATTTGAACTTCTGAAGCTGAGGGTGTGTTTTTGGAGGGCAACATCCAACCACTTGGATACTGTAGTACTCTGGAGCTAATTTGTGCAGCCCATCATTACTTTGCCTCCACATTCAGATAGTTCTTATGAAAACCAACAAATGTCATTGTTACTATGAATAAGTATTCACTATGATGAGATAAAACTCTGTATTTTTTATGTATTTAAGTAAACTGCATGGAAATTAAGCTTTGGAGGGGGAGAAAAATAAGGCGTAAAAGTCACAGTTCAGGCACAAAGGCCCGATTTGTAAATGTTGCACATGGGCTTCCAGCATTTTTCTTTTCCTTAAAAGCAAACAAACTAAACATTGGCCCAAAGGTTGTAAACATGCTCCTAAAAACAGTTCCAGCTTTCTCTTTTTTTGTGTTAATTTTCATATATTTGTGAAAACTTAAATAATTTTCCCCAGGATTTAGAAATTGTCAGTATTGACTCACAACTTAGCTGTGTTTTAGTGTACATGTTCACTATAGAAGGATTTTCAGAAGTGCACAGAGTATATTACAAGCAGATATTCATGTTAACTCAAATGGGAGGTATTTTAAAAAAATAAAATCTGTGGCTTAAATCTGAAGTTACAGGAAAGACATACAATAAATCTGGTGTATTTAATTGATGATAATGAAAATCCTATCAACAAATATAAGTAACTGCTCCCCCTTCAACAATATGAGATTGTAAGAGTGTAACTTACGTTATTACAATACAGTAAAATTACATAACTTTTAATGAATTAATGCTTTAATTAGTAACAGATAATATTTAAATGTTTAATTTCTCCTTCCTTTTTACTTTGACTCTATTGCTGCTCAGTCAGCAGAAATTTCTTAGTATGATTTTCTTAATGAGCAGAAAGATTTCAAAATTAGTTTTGTGGACTCTTTGCTTGATTTCCCTAGTGTATAAATAAGGATTTAAATACAGTTCTTAGTGCTATGCCTGATACTTGGTATACAACTGTCATGAGGTTTTCTTTTCTCTGCTTTGCATTGACCTTAACTTGACCTAAAATGACTAGTTTCTCTAGGGGTTGCAATGACTCAGGCTCACAGAGGTTCTTGTCTGTCACTTGGTGGCTGCTTCGTGTGTGTGTGTTGCATGACATCATAGTGTCTGTGCTATCAGTTCTTTACAAAGACAGAAAAACCAGTTACACATATTTTAATGCGATTTGCTTTAATCTGCTTCCGTATACTCGGTGGAGCAGCAGAGACATCTAAGATGTAGGTTTTTTTCTTTTTAAATAACGTATGTTGGAAATACAGTAGGTTTATGATATGTCTGTTTCATTACAAATCCATTTAAAATACTAATCATAATTCATATTCCCTCATTCTTTCCATATTTAGGGGTGTTACCTGGGTTTGGAATAGCCAGCTGTCTCAAACACTATCCGCATTTTTAAAGGAATAAGAAGTCTTGGCAAAGAGTGGAACAATTAATTGGCTTTTTCAGCCAAGTCAGGTTAGGAAAGTATTTTGTGGGGAGGGGGCCAGGTGGGAGGGGAATACAACATCCTGGTTTCAAGTTTGAGTTCTGTTAACCCTTTAGGAATGGTAGACAAACTTCTTGCTAAGCACAGTTCTCCATCTCGAGCATTTGTGAAATTTATGTAAGTGACAAGTTTCTAAACAATTAATATGCAAGGAAAATATGCTTTATTAGAAGGAGATGCCTGGGATGTGGTGACAAGTGCTGAATCTTAATCATGGTGGATTTAAAAATCTCAGAGGTGAAATGAGCATTAGAACATATATTAAAGAACTCTAACCTCCTCCTACTGTGTATGTTTAGAAAAGAAGAAGAAAAGTGGCATCTGAGGTCACCTGATGATGATATCTTCCTGTTGAGCTAGGATGAAATGTTTCCATGCCGGACTTGCTAAGTGCATTCAACACCTTGACTTACATACAGATGCTTAGTTAATATTTAATTTCCAACTTCATAGCTTTGCTTATTTTCACTCCTAAAACAGAACAAGTGATAAACATCAAATTTTAATTACATATATATCCTTGCATTCCTGAAATATTTTGTTTAAAGTATTGGAATTGCCATGCAGTCTGCTTTTTCACAATTCTGTGTACATTTTGGTGCCAGCGAATCAATTTGTAGCAAAGAATTTTCAATGGGGTTGCTTTTAACAGTTGGCTGCCCTTGTTCTGAAGATGGTTTGTTTGTTTGTTTCAATTGTCCTTTATGGAGTAAACTACTGGTAGTTTAGACTGGAAACTGTAAAGTTAAACTTTTTGGAATTGTTACTGCCCCAAGTGGGAATATAAACCATATTGAACAAAATTTATTTAGCCTATTAAAAAGTCAGCCTGAAACTACATTTAATTAGTTTACACTATTACATCACTTCTAGTGGGGAGTTAGAACTTAGGCAAAGTAAAAGGAGCTCTATCAGGTGAGCTGACTGTGGCCCATATGGGGCTTTAAGATAATGATGAGTTTAAATTTCCTCTTAGAGCTAAGTGAGAATAAAACTGGAGGCAATAAATACTCTTGGCCAAAGCCATTAAATGAAAAAGCTGGGAATTCTCCAGCTCTTGACTTAAATTGTTTGTTTATCAGCTGGCGCCTAGTCTGGAGTCAAGAGCTGGAGATTTCTATCTGTGACAGAACTTTGAAACTCTTGCAGGACACTTTCATTTTAACTTAAGGTAACTTGAGTTTATAGCTTTGGCTTTAAAGATTACTAATGATTTACTCATTTCCTTACCATTTAACCAGAGAGGACTTTTTCCCAGGAAGGGATCTGTGTTTATTTAGGGCCTTTGTCTGCGGAGGGATTAAAAGGCAGCCCACCAGCATTGTGAACTTGATGGTAATAAAAGGTCACCAACACACACCATAAAAACGTTCTTACTATGGAATTAATTATACAGTGTAATTTTACAAAGCATTTCAGTAACCCTTCTTTTAGACTTCTGCTGTATTTAATTTTTCCTCATATGGGGAAAAATTCAACTTTAGGCATTTATTGTGCAAATTAGACCCTGTGTGTATGTGTGCGACCCTTTACAGTATAATATACTCATTGGCAAGTTCAACTCAGAATTGAAACCAATTGTAAAATTCCAGTTGAAGTTAGATCTTGACATACAAACTTTAAAACTTAAAATACTGCGCAGTGGGAGCAACAGAATGAAAAACAACTTGTTAGCTAAGAAATGCAAATTATTAACTTAAACATTGTTGCCGTATTTGGCATTTTTAAAGAATATAGCGTATTTTCCAAGTCATTAAGCCCTGTTCTGACAGCAGCCTGTTATTTTTTCTAAGCCACCAGATGGCATTGCAGCCCAGCCTGCTCAAACTAGGCGATTTATACTTTATAAAGATTTGTACAGAAGGCATTTCCTTCCTTCATCCCAGTCATTTTCCCTAACTCTTAGGAAGTGATTTAGAATATCTTATAATGATGAATAATATTCATTAAAACTAGAGTGATTTAAGGGGTTTTTTTGTTTGTTTGTTTGTTTGTTTTTACAAAGGTAAAAGTGTTAAAGTTGTCATGTCAGGGCATTGACAAAACAAAGTTTTTGCTTCGGTAAGGTGATAACAACAGAATTATGTTCCGATTTAATGAATGAGCTGATTCATCTGCAGTTAAGGTCACAATAATTTCTTTAAAAATTTCTACACCAGTGGACAGACATAGAAGAATACATAGAAGAATCCATGTGATTTTCTGTATCCAGCGCAAAGTTTTCTTGCTATATTTTAAATAAAGATTAAAAAATACGATTTTGAAGTTGGGGGGTTTTTCCCCTCTTTTGCCTTAAAAAGGCATCTTTCCTCCATTTCCAATTACCAGTTTAATCTTACTCTCCATACTCTTTTATATGACAAAAGAAAGCACATACCCGTGAAAAATAACTAGAAAATCATATCTCACCAAGTAAATAAATTATTAGCTTTTAGTAATGTGTCATGTAGCCTGTTTGGCAAATTTAATGCAACATTGTCAAAAACATATATAAATCTCTAGTTTAAATAAGGGAGGATTTCCCCCCCAGTTTGTATTTTTTAAATGTGTACTTTAATGCTTTCTCCTGAAACTCATGAGTTTAAAGTGCAACTGCAGTAATTTATCCACAGTTCTACTAAGTGCCACTCCTCTTGAGCTGGTGCCCTTTTTCTTAGGCCATTTAATGGGCATAACGCATTTTAAGAAATGTATATGTTTTCAAAGTTAATGTCTCTGACCTCCCACCTCATCAAAGTTCAAACATACAGGTTTTGGTGTAGTCTGAGTATCTGAGATGCAACATTACCGAGATACTAAAAATTTAGGTACTAAGGGCGTAAGAAAACCTCCATGTGACAATTCAGATAATGCTTTCTGTAAATCATACTTTAACATTGATTTCTTCATTAAGAAAAGTAGTAGTAGACTAAGTAATTGAGGCTTTTGACCCTCTATATTAAATTTTTAAACTTGGTACAAGTCTGCCTCTAAGCTTTGTTGTATACTGATACTGCTACTTACTTAACATCAAAAAGCTGTGGTAGTTTGCCTTTATAGATTGCGCCTGTGTTCTGGAATTGCCTCCTGCTGTCCTTGAACTGTTCCTTAGTTTAACGTGTTAGATTTTCTCATCAAAGCTTTTATGCATGATGTTTAGTTAACACTTGTTCTATCAAATCTAATGCAGTAGACTGGTTTGGAATAAAGCTGTTCTTTTCATTAGCAAACATGATAGCTTGACAGACCTCTTTCCCAGAACATCATGGGTTTTTTGTGTAATGATGTGCATGTGCAGATTTTACATTGCATGTAATCTTTATGTTTGCCCAGTTTGCAGTCATTGCTCTAGGACTAGAGTAAATGAGTGGTTTTTGCCAAGATTCCTAAAGTAAACTAGCCTCATTAAAAATAATGGTTACTGAGGAAAGAATCTCTCTAACTTGAAGCAGTTTGGTTATAGACCTGTTTCACTGTAACACAGTTTTGATTCCTGGTCTCCTGGTTCAGTTCAGTGTGACACTACTGCTGCTGAGAGCTGCAATGAGATTCACAGCACAGGAGTGAAAAACAAGAACATCTGGATAAAGGAAAAAAGCGTAGAATAATTAGTATCCATTTAAGATCCAATGTACTGCGTGAGATACCTAGATAAAAATTGGGGACCGAGGGAAGAAAGGCTAAGAACAAAGTCATATGTCTTTTAATGACTTAGAAAACAGAATTCTCCATGATTTTTCATTTGACCTGAGTAATGTGTGTGTGTATGCACCCTGTGTCAAAACTATAACAATGTTGTGTATTGCTTTACCCATTTTTAAAGCATTTTGAGGAATTTATTTTTTAAAATAGAAAATTCAGTAGAGGTATATAATGGGAGTGTTCAATTACTATAATCAATTACAGCTACAGTCATTTTAGAGTGGCAGGATTTTATAGTATTTGTGTATTTAGTGCTTTAAAGAGTTATATAAACAAGAGTTATTTCCTACATGGACACTTCTATTTTCTTTTTCATCCTTCTGTTTGTAAATGGTTTTAGCTTTGGTCAGTAAAAATGGAGTTGCTTAAATATGCAGCATGTGGTGTTTAGAAAATTTGAAAAATGTTTGGCTGTTGTCAAAAGTTGTGTTTTTTTAAGGTACATCTGCATGTATAGAAAGGACGTGGCCACGTGTATGATTTAATATTTTGTTCTAACCCTTCATGAAGTTTCGCAAGTACAGAAAGACCTTTTCTTTGTGGGGCAAAAATGTCTGTGTATTGCCAAAAAGTCTCAGATTTGTAGCAGATGTACTACTAAAATAACTATTTTTTTTTAAACCACTGGTTAGTGGCAAAGTAAAGAAACCACACTAACGATAACACATGAAACTCCTAACCTCTAGTTTATACTCCAGCTCATACCTGCTTGGAAGTAAATGTACAGGAAGAAATTTAAGCTGCTTCTGTCAAAAACACGGGGAAGCTTTTAAAGTAGATGCCTTGGACTATTGTTTTCAGTATTTTCTGGGATTAGAGAATTATAATTTCATATATTGAGTGTAAAATAGTTAAGTAAAGAGATTAGAAAGTATAACGAAGCAGGACTGAGAACAGTTAGGAACTGCGTCTTAAAGAAGTGTAGGAACTTTTCAAAGGTCAGTCCTGTTGCACGTTCCAAAAGTCTTTCTCCTGTCGTTATACTTGTACCTTTGCTCAGGGCTGTGCCTGACCGGATAAAGTGTGATGAGACTGAGAACTTCTCCCTGCCAGGACACTGAGTAACTCATAAGAAAAACTATTCTGTGAGGAAGTGAGGGGTGTAGGCTGGAGCATTTGTGAAACAAGTGGTTGCAGTGTTGAGCAGTGAGGGAAATGTTGCTGTTGGAGTAAAAACTATTCAAGAGCAACTGGAAAATAAAATCTTAATTATTTCATGGTTTTGTGGCCCACTTGACTGGACAAGAAGGAAGGAAGAGAAGGTGTCCGACAACACCTTTAATGTGTGTGTTTGGTTGTCTGTTTCAGATTATTTGCTGAAAAAAAAACTCAAGAAGAACCACCCCCCAAAACATACCCCAAAATCCTCTAAATGTTTTAGAGTAACAGGCGAGGGATTTTCTCTAATGGAGGAATAGTGCACGTCCTGGAAGAGCATGCATTTTTTCCCTCTGCTGGTTTGTGAACAATGTGGCTGATGCAAATAATTTGGGAATTTTTTTTTTCTTAAAAATACAACACCTACTAAATAAAGTGGCAGCCAGTAGGCTGAAAACATTCGGTCTTGAAATTTTATGTACGTCATTGCTTAGTCCTAATTTGACATTTTTTAATTCCTTCAGAAATAATGTTTAAAGCAAATAATAGTGTATATAAACTGTTTAAAGTTCTCACCTATGGACAATATACTTCTTAGGTGCTAGTAGATATGACATGTTAAATAGTGTGTGTGTGCACATTTATATCTGTGTTCTTTTCTCTTATCTTACAGTGCCCAACCTTACATATCAGAAATGGCCCAATAAAATGAACAACCAAAAGTGTAAAATTTCCTTACAACAACAAGAACCTAAAATAACCATTTTATAATGCCAGTGAGGTAGCTGACTGTGTGCATTATTGGGTAATAAGATATTCTCTGATGTGTTTACTGCATTCAACCTTTCACACAAATATGTATTGAAGCCATAAAATGACAATAATCGTACTAGCATACACCTTACCTTCTTGCTGAATTGTTTCTATTGAATTAATGATTATGTAGTGAAACAATTTTTGTTGCTACTATAAAAACTTTATAGAAAGGAGAATTAATAGAATTTCAGTTTGTCAGTAACTTAATTATGTTGTAATCTCAAATTTTGTATCTGTATAAAATCATTTAATGGTTCAAAGCTGCAACACCACAAGCTCTCAGAAGAATGAGGTAGCATCAAAATTATATATTAACAATGAATTTATTATATTTATAATGTATAGTATTATATGAAACTCAGATTCTTATCATATGAGACAGTGGAAAAAGTATTTGTTACCGTTTTTTGCAAAACTGACATTCTTTGTCCGTTCCACAGGTGTGTTGAATGAGGGTGATTGTTTTAAATATATCAACACTTCACCTTCTTTAATAGTGTCAGGTTTTATAACATTTTAGATAAAAATTGTTTCATTTTTATTTAAAATATTTCAGTCTATATTGTAGGAAACTTGTTATAATTTTGGTGGGTTTGAAGAAAAATTAACCAGCATGTGCATCTGGTACATAAGATGAAACCACACTTTGTTAAGTATTAAGTAATAAAGTCTAGTTCTATTACAATCTTCCTCATGTTTTTCAAGGCTATCTCACCTCCCTGTAAAATGTGTCTGTGGTCATCTGTTAATTTTATTTTTCTTTTGAGTGACACACGTATCCTATATTATGAAAATAACCTGTATCCTTTGAAGATCAATAGAATAAGAGAAAGAGTAATCTACAGGAAGAGTCCCAAGAGTAAGACTAGCCAGGGTATGCATGGAAAGTAACTAGAAGATAGCAACTGAGAGAGCTGTAGATACTGAAGGACAGTGAGCTACTGAATAATGTGGTTTTCTTCTGACAGCCCAATTTGAATGACCGAGGGCACATGTATGGTGAAAGAAAGTGAGAATGGAAAGGTATGTGCTTCCCACTAAAAGTGGACAGGCAAGTAAGGCTAGAGATTGTTCTGGAGGAAGAACACTCTCTAAAGGCAAGAAGTCAAAAAGAGAGCAGAAATAGGACTGTCCGAGAAGTCTTAGCTTAGCCTAAATTGTTTTCCTAAAATTCCTTGAGGAGCAGGGGATACTTAACTTTTATTAGGGAAATTTTTTCTAAAAATGCAAGCAGCATGCTGAAAATGCCAATTGGCTTCCTGTGATTTTCTTCATGTAGTCTCTGAAGCATGCAGCTCTTCTAGACAGGTGTGCTCCAAAGAAGGTATCTAAGTAGAAAATGCTGTCATGAGTATTCGGGTAAGAGTGTGACACTAGTGGACCATATACTACCCAAGAAAAAGCAGAAGTGCCTTGTAGGTAAGATGGATCCAGAGTTACTAACTGGAATCAGGAAGGTGGTCACAGGGAAGAGAGGGGACTGTATGCATGCAGGTGCTGGCTTGGAGAGTTCTGTACTGATGAACTCCAGGTACCAAGGGTTTACGTTGCTCTCCAAATGAAAAAAGGGAAGCTTTTAAAAAGTTTTGGTTTTGTGGGAGAAGTTTGTCTGAATGAGTATGTTGTGCCATAAAGGAATAGCTTTGTTAATGTGAAACTTGCTTTGGCTAATAGAAAAACTGTGAACCTGTTGGGTGAAGAACGTGATCTCCTCGGGACCTATCCATGGGCACAAACAGCCTGAGAAAGCATTGCACAAAACTAGAAAATCCAGAAAGCAGTATTCATTAGCACATCCCAGACTCCTTCTAGCATGCCAGGGCTGTTCTGAAATCTGGTCTATTAAATGGGATGTTTCTGTCAGTCATTGGGAAGGAAATAGCAGCGTACTGTCCTGGTATCTCATTTTCAGAGAAGCCGTGGTTTATAGGGATGTCTGGAGGTCATCTAGTCCAGACTCCCCCTTGAAGCAAGACCGTTGCCAAGACTGGACAATATAGGCTGTGACTTATGCCAAGTCTTTCAAACCTTCAAGGATGGAGATTCCACCGCCCTTGTCTGGTTAACCAGCTTCAACAACAAACTGCCTTCCCAGCAAAGAGGTTTGGTAGCCAGCATGCAGAGGTTCAGATGCAGATACCAGAGTTGTATGTCAAAATTCTAGGGAAAAGAATTTTCTGTGGAATAATGGAAACTCTTTGTAGATACAGTTTTCTAGCAGTCCTGATATTTTGAAGTGTGACAGATCTGAAAGTTCTGTGTCTCGTTTCATGGGCTCTGTGACCCAGACACATTGTTGAAATTTTAAATGTAACAGTTCTAGGAGTCTCCGAATTGGTCTTAAAATATTAAGCAGTACCTGTGATCCAAAGACATGTAGCTGGGCTGAAGATGCTTATTTTCTAAGTAGTTTTGAAAAGAGGTTTTCCATGTCAAGTTGTGTTTGGCATCCAGAATTTGAGCAAATTGATACCCGATCCTGTAATTTCTGTACACATCTGATTTTCACTGCATGGATTCAGTCACAAATTTGGTGGCTTGTCTATTTGGATAGACAGTGCCAAAACCAAAGGAAAGTAAATGGGCAATCTTTTTCTAATTCTGCAGCCTTCAGTGAACTGTTGTCATATTTAGTCAATCACATCCTTGAATGCTTCTGTGAAAGTGAAAAATGATAGTATGATTAGAACGTCTATAGCAAAGCCCTGACAAAGCATTTGTTAAGGGGATCTTTTATTGCCTGACCATATGTAATCGTTTTCTTAGAGATAGGTCATTTTATCACAAGGGAAAAAGCTTCCATTCTTCTTTGATCAGGGATTTTTGTGTGCTAGCGTTAATAAGTCCTGGGAATTCTTTAAGAGTGGAAGCCTAATAATTATCTCTTTGCTGTCAAAGAGCTAGTCTAGTTGATGCTTGGTTTTTGCAATGTCTAGTGTCAAGGTTCTATACCAGTAATTAGTACCAACACTTCCCACATACTGAATTTATGGCACTGTAACCACATTTTTACATATGTTGAGGGATACTTCAGTAACCCTCTTAATATGAAGATATTAAGAAATATGCTCTGTTATCTCTCCTTAGAAATTTAGTTTGCTGCAATTTTTTTTTGCTCTCTAGCAACCAAGCGTAATTAGATCAAATTGTGTCGTTCTGTAGTACTTTTCACATAATTATACACGATCTTTAAAAGAAGAGTCCTTGCCATCCTGCCAATATCTTGTGGAAAACCAAAGTAACTTGTGTTGAAGATTCTTTTAAGTATTAGAAGATATTAAGTGGCCAAATAAAATTAAAGCAGTGGCCTAGAGGTCTACTGGAATGCCAGTAAGCTATTGATACTGAGTATTTGACCTCATGGTATTCTAGGAGTGAATGAACAAAGAAATAACTTTTTTTCATGAACTGGCACATGAGTAATCAATGAAAGTGGAATAAAAATAGTATTTTTTAAATATTTATGTGGAAGCAGTCCTGACAGGTTATCAGAAATTAGTTCCCGTTAATTTCTGACTGACCTAGTGTTAAAAGATTTTAAGAATCTATTTTGAAAAGTGCTTAGCAGAAACACTATCTGCAACACACACAAATGTGTTATCATTCCAGCCAGCAGTACCAGTGTATTTTGCTACAGGTCAGATAGCCATCCCTTTTCTGACTATGAACAATATGTGAGGCATAAGAGCTGTAAATCCTTAGGCCTAAATTCCAGTATTATAAAACTCCTCTGTTCATCTGTAATTGATCTGCTTCTGCTTTGTTTTTAAAGCAGCAAATACAATAAATGTCTTCATTTGAAGCTCAGCTGGTTTATAAGGGATTGTTTTTATTTATATGTGGAGAGAACCACACAATCTATTTTAAATTTCAATGCATTATAGTTAATGGGTGACTTCATATGATTTTCTTTATTTTCTTTTCACTGGATTAAAATCCATAATCTTGGAGTATCTGCCATCCAGCATGCATAATTTGCGTACATGTATCTACTATTGGTCAGTGGTAGATGGTATTTGTTGGAGGTTGTATTTATCAATGGAGGGGAATGTCTCTTGAATAGCTAACTCCTCAGCTGGGAATATCACTAGGAAAAATTGTAACGAGGGTGAAATGAGCTTGGGTCAAGGGGGACTAATACAGAGTGGTACTAATGGGAGAGAAATGAACATGATTGCTCACAGTATCATACACTACTACTTAATTTTCAAGTGTATTTGTTGTTGATTGGAGTTTCTGCATTGTGCTGTGTGGTTGGGATTTTCTTCTGTGGCTCTGATGGACCTTGTTCTTTCTTTGCCACCACCTCAGTTTTGTGATATGGGAATTCCGGCCTGATTTGTGTCTGCAGTGTGTCCAAAACTCAGCAGACTGGCAAACATCTGGCTAGCAACACACTGTGTGTATATGTTCTGCATCCAGAGATTTGACAGGATATGGTTGTTCTGATACTGTGCTCTACTTTTCTCCTCTATTGCACTCATGCCCTGGAGTGCAGGTTCTTCAGAGAAATATTTGTTGCTAGTTGTTTCAATCAGATGTATTTCATTTGAGCACTGATTCCGTTTACCTCCTTTTAACTTTGAGAAAGGTGGGTGATTGTCAAGAATAAATGTAAAGAAAATGTGATTCTGTGATTCCATTCACATACTCCTGATGCTTCAGCCTATGCTGTTTCATGGGCTTTCCTACAGGTCATAAATACTGCTTAAGTGAGAGTTTTAAAGAATGGCATTTAACATCTTACATAAATGGCTAGTGCTGCCTTATTCACTGAAAAGAACAGAAAGTAGCAGAAGATAAGGATTAAACTCATCGTCCCTCTCCAACTCCGGAGCTGAAGTACAGAATATAGAGATGGTTTTTCATACTTTCTGATGAAAAGAGTATGTCTTTCTGGTTTGATGACATCAGTACAACTGGCTCTCATGGGAAATAATCTTTCCAACAGATCTGTGGGAAGGAGCCTATATGCCTTTTCATCTTAATATAATCAGTGCTATGCGTAGATATGGAGATTACTGAAGGAGTTGCCAGTAAAGAAAACTTTTGCTTTAGGGCTTTGGAACTGTTGCTGGAGAAGTACTGCTTGGCTGACTGTTGTGACTCACTGGGGTGATGAATCTTATGGAATATTTCACTTCATTCCATCTGACATAGCCTGCTGTTCTGGTACCTGAGGTTTGGCAGCATTTCCAGAACACCTAGAGTGCAAGCACCTTTCTTTATGTAACTCACACAGTTTTGCTTTAAGGGCTAAGGTGACTTTACCAAACTTCATCTACTCCCTTCTCTGGTGGCTGGGGAGGTCTTTATGGAAACAATCCTGAGGGTTCCATTTTTGACAGTGTCTATCACTAAGACCAGTCCTATCATCTTTCATTCATTAAACATGAGAGAAATAGATTCAATATGATGGCAGATTTGGAATACTGTTCTCAAGAATCAAGGGAAATCAGTAATTAATAAAACTTTAATTTCTGATTCCATCTCTGTCCTTGCTAGGAGTGCTGGAGAGTGTTTATTCTAATAGTTATTGTCCTCTTGCACTTGCTGTGATTGTTAGAGTATCTGGTGTGACTCTGGAGGGCCGGCCAGAGTAGCTGTTCCTCTGAATAGATCCCTCTGCGAATACAGCTGGAACAGGGGTTTGATCAAGAGAAACAAGGTCAGAGTGACAGGACAGAAGGAGAGATAGGGCTGCTCTATGACAGGGGCCATATCAGACCACAATTATGGTGGGCCTGTTGCAGTAGAAGTTTGGGGAGAATTGCAGGAGACTGGCACATGGTTTGTTGTGTGGTAGTGCTATTCCAAACTTGTGACCCACACGCAGTCTGTGTGATCTGCAGAACCTTAAAAGGGAGTGTATTGGGCTGCAAAAAATTTAATACAGGGCTTCCTGTTTGAAGCTGAGCCTACTGCAGGATTTCATTCCGCTTGGAAACTGGTACAGCAGGTTGTACCCCACTAGTGGAGTGGAAGCTTCCAGAGGAAAAACTGCTTGTAACATATGACAAAGAGAATTCAAAGAAGCTATTCAAGGGGCCAGAAGGAGCCTTTCTTCATCCAGAATGACTGAAAATTATGACTAGAAAGCTCCTGTCTGTCATTCCACAAGATTAAATTCGGTGATCCACCATCCTTTTTTTTCTACCCCCTGCTTCTACTGTGTTATCTTATCTGTGGTATAGCTGTCACTTTGATGGTGTAATTGTATGTGTCTCTTGACCTCTTTAATGATAGCCTTCTGTTGCCCCACTCTTCCTTGCCTTGACCAGGTGGCCAAATGGCATCATCTTCCTTTTCTCCAGTGCAGTGTTTCAAGGGAAAGGGGGTTTGCCTTCAAGAAACACTTCCTATTGTATAAATCCCCCTCCTTGGTCTCCTTGCATCTCCTATTTGTGACTTGGGCCTCCTGGATCTCATTGTAACTCTGTATTTTCCTCCTCCCAATCTCCTATTTGCAAATTTGCTTCAAGCCATCTCTCTAGTTTACCAAGATCATTTATTCCTCATATTGCAGATTTTTTCCCATGCTTGTCTCCTCACTTACAGGTTTTGTGGCTCATAACTTCTTTTCTACAGTTCATCAGAAATCAGTAGCAGATGCTGGGATCAAGTGAAGAAGCTAAGAGTTTCCTTTGCCATAAAGAAGATATGACTTGTCAGGACTGGGAATTATAACAAGAGTGTATCTTGTATCTTCCTACTTACACTTCCTACTACACTTGTATCTTCCTACTTAATAGCGCCCTTTAAATGATTGAAATACAAATCTCAGGTAACAGCTTGTTTTGCCAAAGCAACCTTGAAGAGAAAAGTGTGACTTGTAATTTTTGCTCAAACAACAAAAATAAATGCTAAATCCAAATTTCTTAGGTTTAGTTAGCGTAAATATTTTTTCATGAGACCTCAGACTGTTTGCAGGAATTACTGTTCCAGAGAATATGAATTAAATTGAAAATCTGTATTTTTAATTGGTATCAGCCTCACAACTGGGTGACTTAGCATTTGTAATTTTTCATCAATGTAATGATCATACTTGTTGCTCCCAGTAATGCTCCCATGTGCCTGTATGTCTGTTATTCTGTGGTTTCTATTTGATCAGAATTACAAGTTTCATGAGAAAACTAAATGCATTTTGGGTTGATTGCATTATTGGCAGTGTCTGAAGTTGTCAGACTATGTTTACTACATATGCGAGTTACCTGTAAAAAGGAGCAAGAACTTTGTGTTGCTCTAGTTGTACAATTAGAGTTTGTGAGTTAACTTCTTTTGTAGTTGGATTGTTTGTCTGACATGAAGTGCAGATTGTGCTGTAGTCATGCTCAAAGAAGAAATCACAGAAATGTGACACTGGCGCATGGTTAAAAACTGGAAAATAATTCAGAATTATTATGAAGTTTTTATTATCCAGTTTTGATAACATATAAATGTAAAATCAAAGGGCAGAAATGAAAGAAATGAAAGACCTGTGTACAGAGCATACTTTTGCGTATTTTGCCCAGATTTCCTTTTACAAACTAATAAAGTGGCAGTAGTGATGCACTATTGTTGTGTCAAAATTATACACATAAAAGTTTGGGACTAAAGTAATTAGGTTCAGAATTTCATCAGGCATATCTGCATCATTAGAATGCATTTTTATTATGTATTCATTATTGCAGGAAAGTCTGCATCCCCAGAAAAATTTGTCAAAATACACCCATAGTAAATGTTTCTGTACATTTTAGACTTTTTAAATGTTCTTTTTATGTAGGTAGAGTGGAAGGTAAATGTAAAAATCCAATTTTATGGAGGAAAATGTGAAGAAAAAAGTCTTTCTGTGGACGTTCACCTGATGATACAGGAGAGAATAACTTCTGATTCTTTTGCATATTAGAGATTTGTCTGTCTTTTGGAGAAAGCCATTGTAAATTTGTTTTTGTTTTCCTAATTGCACTGTCCAGTAATTCTTATCCATTGCCACCACTTTTCAGGTACCTCCTTTGGGCCATATCCTTGCCGATGTCTGCAATTATTTTTTTTTTTCTTTCCAAAGTCTCAAGTCCACAGTTCATCTTTTGGCAAATTCTGTGAAATGCTGAGAAGTGTTTGTTATTTATTCTTTTGCTTGGATCACATGTGATAAAATACTGCAGCTTTACAATGTTTGTGTGCTTTAGTGAAAGTTGGATGGAAGCTTGCTGTATGGAAATAACAGGTCCCATCTGTTTTGGAATAAATTACTTGTCATAGTGTCTTTACAAGGTGAACACTTGTCATAGACATCCTTCTGTTTCTGCCTTGATTATATTTCTGACTTGACCACTTTGGTTTTCAGAGAACCTGAAAGTTGCTGAAGAATGACCTTACAGACTCCATTAATAATCTCGTGTACATAAAGGAATGGTTTTCACAGAAAACGTTAGTCACTCTGCTCATCATGAGCCGAGGCAAGGAATATATGCGTTACTTCTTTCTTATCTTCTTCCTTTGTCTGTAGTTTGATAGACATAGGTAAATTTTTGTAAAAGCTGGTAAGTTAGGTTTTTGCACCAGATTAAATACTGAAAGGATTGCTTTCAGGTCCACACATACATTCTCTTCTTCTGGCCTACCCGATATCTTTATAATTCCTTTATGAGAGCAGTCTCTGAGCAGAGTTATGATGCTTGCTGGGAATGTAGGAGGGTTACAGCAGATACCAAACAGATGATATTAAAGGGATCTCAATACCACGCAGAAGCCACCTTCAGTGCAGAGGATTTCTTCTCTCTACACAGTATTCCAGTGAGCCCAGGAAAAACCCTGGTTGCCATCAGTAAGTGACCTGGTGCAACAGGCTGGGTAGCCAAAGTGAATTACTATAAAAGGAGAGGACCAAATATTTTCTGGCAGCTCTTGCTGGACATAAAGGTTGCTCTTTGTAACCTTTTAAAATGCCTGTTAATCAGTGGCAATGGCCCTAAGTGAACCAATTCTGATCTAATGAGTGATTTAATTGTCTTTGTCTCTCTGAAATCTGTCTCTGCTTTCAGAACAGGAAAACTACAGCTATCTTATTCTTCTTTTCTGTTCTGCACCTTTCACTACCTCCTGCCACTCAAGAAATCTAGAAATATTATGGGTGCTAGGAGTTCCTTCCCACCCTAACAATTTCATCTCCACATTGGGAACTTGTTATCTGGAAAAAAAAGAAAAAAGAAGTTATCTTTTACTGGTCCTTAATAATTATTTTGCTCATGTGAGAGTAGAAAATACTGCAATACATTAGCATTTTTGGGGGTATGATTACAAAAGTACATTCAATTTAATTGAAAGGCAACAAATTAAGATACGTGATCAAGCAACATGGAGTCAAATACAATTCAATGTTGATAAATATTAAGTGGTACTCACTAAAGAAAAAAACACGTGATTAATTCCTCATTGCTGCCTGATTTTGAATTAGCTGAATGTACTTAAGACATTTCCTTTTTTTTTCCAGCCTCTCATTGTATGTCCTTTTATGCTAATTAGTGAGACCCTCTGCTTAATGTGGATCAGTATACAAAACAAATAAATGTTAAAGTTTATGAGAAGCAAGTCTGAAAAAATAATACTAAAATGTAAATCCAGTACAGAAATAAGTGATTTGCCACACAGCTTTACGGCTAATGTATTCTGGTTATACTTCTTTCACGTGGATGCAGCTGAGGACACTTTCAATCTCTTGAAAAGGAACTTGAAACATAGTAAAAGGATGAAAATAATAATAGTTTTCTTTTTAAAATTAATCTCTGAAAGTAGGTAGTAGTGGAAGTATACGTTTGCACACTGTTAAGCTTCTCTCAAAATATGATGGTGAAGGGACATTCAACCACATTCTAAGGCAACAAGCTAAAAACTAGCACTCAATTTTTTTCTAATGCCACGCAATATTAATCTGCTAAATGAATATGCTGATTTAAATTATCATTTAGTGCAGAAGTTTGTTAGGATTAAAGAATTAAGTCATTATATACATCTCCTAAGAACACCCACATCTTCATTAAACATGATTAAACAAAAATCTAGGTGGCATGTACATTTTCATACATCACTGCATCAGGTACCTAAGAAATGACAGACGTTAAGAATAAATAATTTTCAGGTTATTCTCATGCAAGATTTCAGCATTTCAGATTGAAAAAAGCTCCCTTAACTCTGGAACTTTTGAGTATATGTGTAGAGAAGACTAGGTGGTTCTTCAGTTTTAGGGAACCATGTTAGCTTTAAAGTTGATGTTTCTGATTTCTTTGGCATTTTTGAAGGAAACCCACAGTGCTTTTTATAGCTTGATCTAGAAATACCTCTTCTTACTTCTGGAAGGGATCAAGAGATTGGGATAAAGAATCAATTAAAGAAACTATTTCTCCGATGTCTACTTGTAGTCATTTTCTTGGTGGGAAGTAGTTATATTCTTTTCCTTATCAAGAAACAGTACCATTATGAGCTTTGCTGTTAATTCTGCAGCTAAGGAATACAGAAAGTGAAATTACTAGTTGATGAGTGGCTCAGTACTGGATGATACCAAGTGGTGGAATCCTATCATCTTGAAAGTGTGTCTCAAGTGACCGAGTTAGCTGACATTAGATTTTCTTCATTTTATTGAAATACCTGTCTTTGGATTTATCTGTTCATGTCTTTTTTGCCAATGGAATGTGGGACAGTATTGCTTTTTTAACTTCCATTTATATAGGTGTAACTCGATTTGTAATAAATAAATGTTAATGTCACATAAATAGAGAATAGCCTGAGTCTGACAACAATATCAGCATTCTTTTTTGAAAAATTTTGTAGCGAATTTTACTTGGTTTTTCCAGAGGCCAATAGTTTAAGGGTCGTGTCATCAGAACTGTCCGTATTATTTTGTCTAGAAGGTGTAATTCGGGATTGCTTCAAGGAAACAAAACTTTCCCAGAGTATCTTTGGCTTCATTAGGAATGAGGCTCTTAAAACTCCTTCTAAAGCCATGCACCTAAATCTAAACCAGATGTGCCAATAGTGTGCATTTCATTATGCTTTTCTTTTGCTGTTTTTGTCATCTACCCCTGCCCAATTCAACAAAAATAATTTACTTTGGGAATGATTATCTTTCTGACTTCTTTGAGATTGTTTACACCATTTGTTAAGATCCTTCAGTAAGGCTGTTAAGTTTTTGCTGAAGTTACCTTGCTTAATTGAATTTGTGTACCTTTATAAAAATTGAAAAATAAACTTGAGGCTCTTTCAAATTTACTTTTTCTCTTTGTAACATTTTTGTTATGAATTCCAACATCCATTTTCTGATGTACTTGCGTATATATCTTACTTGCTTTATCATGTTCTCTGTTTTACATAAACATCTTTCCATCTTCCTCTCACCATTTTATAATCTTATAATGGTTTTGCTGTTGTACAGTTTTAGTTAACCATATTTTCCCCCATCACTAGTACTTTTCTCTTTCACACTCCAGTCCTACTATCACATTTGACTTTTTCTCCTCTTTTTTCAAGGAATTGGGTCTGTTCTAATATTGCAGATGTTTCACTTAGCTTTGTTTGAGAATCTTCCCATGCTATTGGCATGATCGTGTTTCATGAGNACAGTCCCGTGTTCTGCAGATATAGCTCCAGTATCTCTCCATGACCCTGAGCCTCTAAAAAGTTACCTACAGATAACGAATTAGTCAAGGTGAACATCTGTTGAATTCTTGAAATAATGATGTAAAATGTATATGTATGTGTGTAATGAATATGTATGAAATAGCTAGAATAAAGTGTCAAGCTAATATCCGTTTCGGGGTGGCAGGTTAGGAGTTTTACCTCCGCCTCGTCACCCAGCGCTGTTTGCTTTTACCATATAATAAACTTTTAATCAAAAACCCCATTTGGGCTTGAGACTCTGTTTCTCACAATGACCCAGTTATCTCCGGCCTTGGCAAACTGCATATTTTAATTTCTCCTTGGCATCTCATGATCCTTTATGTGCCTGCTATTATCTTTCACCTAAGTCTTCATTTCTTGCAGTCTGCTGTAAATGTGTTCCTGGAATCTTTTTCCTGGTTTCTGATCTCAGTCTGTATCACATATCTTCCCCTTTCCAGACTTAACAATGCCTCTCTCTCAAATATCTCTTCCCATCTCCCTCGCTCATGCCAAGTCTTCTGCCAGCACAGTGTGCCGTGCCATTTTTCCAGTTTCTTCCAAAGTTTGACTCACATCTTCCTTCACAAAAGCTTAGATTTGTAGGCATTAATCAACTCAGTCTTATGATTGCATCTTAGTATTTTTCCCCCCAGCCTTCCAACGCAGATTTTTTGTAAATTTGTTTAGCGGTTATTTTGGAATAGAAAACCTTTTGAAGGCAAATGATATGTTTTTGAAGTAAATCTCCTGCTGATCCTTCTCGCTTTACTGAAACGTGCTGTTGAAAGAAGTTGAAAAGATGAATCAACACTTAAAAGGCAACTTCATTCCTGTGAGGGGAAAGATAACTAAGTTAGAGAGACTTGGCTTGATTTATTATAATCTTACCTGAGAGCTGGATTGGTTGTAAAGGAAACTGAATATTGATCTAGCTAAGGGACCATGCAGTAGCCTTGTAGTCACCATAGCTGCATTCTTTGTTTTAGAAAGCCTCTCCAGTATTCTTGTTTCCTAATAGTATTTCAGTTTGAGAAACACAATTATTTTGTCTTAAGTGCTAGGTGCAGATACTTACTTATTTTGTTGTAACTAACAGTGTTTTATCTGCTAATGTTTCTGACATCAGCTGACGCTGACACTTTTGAATAACTTTTTAGAATGAAGGCAGTTTCACAATGATATTTTGACCAGAAAGTTTTATTTGGATACTGAGCAAATCAACAATACAATGCTTAACTTTTCCTTCCTTAATCTTCACCAGACCTTCCTATTTTGTATTTTTGTCCTTACATGGTGAGTTCTCTAAGTAAAGTCTTTCATGTGTCTGCGTCAGGGGAAACTACTAATAGTGCAGACTACATCTAAATTAAATCTGGTAAATAAATATGTGAGGGAAATAAGTGGTTATTGCTGCAGCAGGTCTGCTAGTTGAACAAATCTAAACACCAGAGTGCTAGTTAAAATGAGGAATCTTGCTTTTCATTACCTGTATCCCTGTGTTAAAGCAAATACTTCAAACACAATTTCCAGCTTTCTAGAATATAGTTTAATTTTTATTTGTTTGCCTTTTAAAATACTAGTCAGATGAGCTAGCATTCTATCAAAGTTTCATAATTCCCATTTCTACTGGTAAATTATGTAGATAGTGTGGCTTTAACTCATGTTTGATTAGATGCTGTATGTTTTTTAATTAATTTCTCTCTAAGCTCTTTGCAAGGAACGGTAACCCACTGCAGAGAGGTTACAGTACTGTAGACTCTGTCTGTTTTGCCTTAATGATACAAGGGAATAGTTGAGCAAGAATAAATGAGGTACTTTTGGTGGGTAAAATGTGAGCTGACTGTCAGTGTGAGATTGGTTCTAGGAGCAGTTAGCCAGCAGTAATAGGGCACACTTGAGTAATTGAATTTGCATAACAAGGCTTGCTGAAGAGATCTGACAGGCCCAGAGATTTGTCTGGCTGGAGATCTCCAGATGGACGTGACCACACAGCAGCTGGGTGGCACGTTTCTCAGCATGGTCAGCAACACCCAGACTGTCAGCTGGCCTCTGCAATTGCAAAGCCCTGGCAGGCCAGCTGGTGGCTTCTGACAGCCAGTGGCCCCGTTAGAGAATCTTTTCATTCTGCCTGTCAGGGTACAGGACCTGCAGGGACCAGTGGTAAGATGTAACAAGTCACCAGTGAGAGTTGTTAAGATGCTTCAGAAACCTGCTTCTGTTAAATAGCTGCTGCTTTACTGCTGAGAGTGAACCTTCTGAAAGCTTTTTGCATCCTCTAACAAGGACAGGACTAACCTGTTCTCCAGCATTTTGTATGGAAATCTATTACTTAATGTTAGTTTCTACATGTTTAGTTTCAATACCAGTATTTCTGCATCTAACCAAGCATGCCCAGTCAGTGATGGAAATACGTTTCTATGCACTTACTACTTTTGGAAGACAAAAAGCTAGAGTTTTTTTTCCTGTGTCCCTTCCAAGAGTACAAATATTCCTGTATTCCAGATTTAGCAGATTCACTTAGATGGAGCAGTTTATGGAAAATAAAGCATTAGTAACAATTGAGGCAACAACTGTTTTTCTTGGTTAGTGTGCATAAATATTCTGTGTAGGAAGAAAAACTATATGCATAATGGTAGAAATCTCATCCTTTGTCATCCTCCAAGAAATTATGTGAAAAATTAGATCTATTGCCTTTATGTTCCAAACTGCTCACTCCTAACATCCCTGAGCCCCGGCTGCTTAAGGATTAAGCTGTTGAATTTGAACTCTGGATGCCTCTCCAAACTTGGGAAAGTTCCTGTTCCCCAAGAGATTAAAATCCAGGTTGTTCCACTCCCATGACAGTAATAAAATCACTAACTGGAGTTACATACTCTCATCCACGTATTATTTTTGTCCTCATTGATGTTACTTTGCCCTGTTTACAAGGGGACATAGTGAAAACAAGTAGGTGGCTGCTGTCTAACATACAGGCTACTGATTTGGACATTCCATTTTTTGATATATGCAAGCCCTGCCCCCCCCAAACTGAAGGAACTAAAAGTAGTTTTTTTTATGGGATATGGTATCCCTAGCCATTCTAATTTCTCAAGGGTCTTGTTGCTTCACCAAGTCTATTTACTTTGGGAAGTCTGGAGGAGAGACCTGTTTTCTACTGTTCTTCAAGTGTCAGTTTCTGGGTTGTTTTATGGTTAGTCATACATAGACTTCTGTCAAATCATAGAATGGTTTGAATTTGGAGCAACCTTAAAGATCATCTAGTTCCAACCTGTGTAGTTCCAAATCAGTAGCCGTAAGTTTTACCTTTATTCTGAAAAAAATTATGTCAAAGCTGCATTGGACTCATTCCTTCTTACGGTTTTCTCTTTCTTTCTGGCAAGTAGCATTCAGCCTTTGTAAACCCAACCAGTCAATTACAGAATAATTACAGCATTACAAAATGGTTCAATTTGGAAGAGACCCTAAAGGTCATCTGATCTAGCTCCAAGCCGCCTGCCATGGGCAGGGACACTTTCCACTAGACCAGGTTGCTCAAAGCCCCTTCCAACCCGCCCTTGAACATTTCCAGGGATGGAGAATCTGCAACTTCTATGGCCAACCTGTTGCAGTGCCTCACCACCCTCACAAATAAAGCATTTCTTCCAAATATTTAATATAAACCTACTTTTTTTCATTTTAAATTCTACTACCAGTTTCCTGCCTTCCTCAGTCCATTAGTCCTGTCACTTATCACCCTTGTCACACCCTTTATCTAGTCCCCACCTTTGATTTCTGAAAGCTTAGGTACCTTTAACAATCATGCCTAATTCTGCTGTAGTCACGCTCTGTTACCATTCTCTAGTCAGGGTAACCTGGCTGTAGGCTCTTCCCTCCCCACTTAATAATTTGAAGGTTCTCATGCCACTGTAAGACTACTCTAATTTAATGGTTCATGTATCTGCAGGCGTGGCTGGGATTTTCTGCCTGGACTTCTGCACCCTGGCTTCAGTCAGGCTGAAGTCTTTTTTTCGTGAAGAGGAATGTCATACCCAGCTGAGTTCAGGATACTTGGTAGCAGGAAGGGCTTTCTTGTGCACAGAGGAGACTGTATTGGTGAAAGCGGTGTGAAACAGCCTCACAAAGCATCTCATTCATGCAGTCTTTGAGTCTGTTCTAGCATGCTAGCTTAATGCTGGGTCCCTATTCCATTCCTCTGTAAACAGGCCATATTTGCACCTTAAGTACTGCACCCTGGGTTTAACAGTCTGGTGCCCCTACAGCACTGTCTGGAATCAGCTGTATTTTGTCCTATTGTAATAGCTCTGTTTAATCCATCTTGTTCTGTGACAGGATGCGTAAGTTCCCTTTTGTCTCAAGGAGAGATAAACTGTTAAAATAAGAGGCAAAACTTCGCTGTTCAGAGGGATGGATACTCTTTAATTTTTTTAACCAAAAGCATTTTGATACCACCTCTGAGACTGTTTAGGAAGGGTTCTTTCTTTGAAAAGAACTCTATATAAATGCAAGAGGAGTAACAGAAATTGTCAAAGTAGAGACCACTTTGATTGTTTTGTAGGCTTTAGACCTTTTTACTCGTATTTTTTCTTATTGAATGTCATAAATGCTTAGCATGCAATAAATAATTTACAGAAAGTTTCAGTTTGAAAGAAGTGGAATAATGTCATTGATCCTTTTAATTAATTTTTTTATCTATTCATCTAAGAAGGCGGAAATAACAAGTTACAAATTTTGTTGAGTCCTATGATGCTGCAACAGAAAACTCACAAGATTTGGCTGGTAAAATGGGAACCTCAAGGCATTTCTGTTCAAACAGCAGTGATGAATGAGAGGATTGCTGGTTTGTGTCCATCAGATTAAAAAAAAAAGGCATGTAGAGAACAACTTGCCACCCTGATTTTTGTTACATGTATAGTTTTGAGGTGAAGACGTACTTGAAGTCTGATGTGTAAATAATCCCTTTAAGTCCATAAGCTGAAGGAGCGGAAAACTTTTAAGTGCACTTTTATTTCATTCCAGAAGTGTCCTTTTTCGGTCATTAACTTGTCATTTAAAGTTCTTTTTCATGAATTTAAATATAATATTATTGACAAATACCATTGATAGGCCAGTCTCTCCTGACACAATAGTGCAAATCTCTAATCAAAGCATTGAACAGCTACCTCAAAGAAAGGAAACTTGGCAACATTTGGAGATGCCTACATAATCATTTTACTGTTTCCTATGTTGAATTCTGGCTAACCGCTGACACAGGATGAAAAATAGCCTTTTTAAAAGTAAATGCTGCCTGTAAGTGATTCTGATCCCCTTTATTTCCTTTTCATTTTTTTTTTAATGTTTTATTTTTTGTGTTTGTATTTTGCACAAAGAGAGTGAGGAGATGTACTTGATATACATATGTAGGGGCTGCACAGAGATGAGGAATGTAGCCTGAAAAACTGTATTCTACACACAGCAAAATGAATTGTAATGCCAAAGTGCACCTTATATGCTTAGCCAGAAGTGATTAAGGAACTAGTATTTCAAATGTTGTAGCAGGTATGATTACCCTCCCTGATAAGAGCATAATGTTAGACTGTGTTTACCAGATCTGATTATTGTCTGTGTATAGTCTGTGCCAATTTTAGTAATATCTGGTGTGGAGACTTTACTTTTATGCCAATTGCTCAGTAGTTGGTTCAGGCATTTAATTTCTTACGCTAGTTTGAATGTTAAGATCAAATTTGGAGCAGTTATTAATTTAAAATTACATATAATTAAATAAGCAACTTGTCTTCTCTCCTCCTTGTTTCCCCTGTTCTCTCAGAAAAGGGAGATGCAGGTGTCATGAAAGCTGCTTTTTTGAGGTTTCTCAGTACAGAGAACACAGATTTTCTTCCTGCTGAGACTCTGGATATGTAGCCAAAAATGTATATATTTAGTACTGACCTGTAATTTTTCTCTGTTTTCCTTACCAGAGTCCCCACTGAACTGTAGTTGTTGATGAATAACATACAGCAAGAGCCAGAGACATACTTTGGCTACACAATTCCCTTGTTAATCTAAGAGGAGAGGCACAACACAAAAATTAGAAAAACTTTGGTGTTTAAGAGAGTGTTAGAATTGGGTCTATATGCTGAAATAAATTGCTGGAGTTCACTTATACTTCCCAGTTTTCTTATAATTCATCATGAATGAAAGCCTAAATCTCTGACTGGGTTAGATTTGGGGGCAAAAAAAAAAAAAAAAAGTGCTTCCTAAGTCCATAGGATAGGACTAGAGTAAGCACAGAAAGACTACAGAATAACCTCTTAAAACCCTTATTTTCTGTGTTTATATCAAACAGGTGCTGTTCTTTATTCATCTACATTCCTGAGTACTTAAAATGTTAATCTGAAACTGGAATGTTATCTCCCTAAGAAGCCAAATGTATTTTTTTCTTTTTACTTAAGCGCTTTTAAAAGCATACTTAAAAAAATTTATTCTAGCCACTGTTTTATCTTTTGCTAACATTTCAGAATGATCTTGAGCATTTTATAGATAGCTATAAACCCAGTAGAAAGCAAGCCAAATCACTTTTTTTATCCCAGGTCCTTGCTTTCTCATTATTTTTTGTGAGTGAGGAGTCAAAACCAGTCTGAGTCTATTGAACCAATTACGTGCATGCCAAAATATTCTAGAGAATACGTGAAAATGGCAGAATTTTGACTGTTTTTGTCTTCTTTCTTCAAATTAGCCATAATTACATCTCTTCAGTGCATATGACTCAGTGCATTTCTAATGCAGTCTGATTTTTCTAAATAAGGAATTTTGAAAATGTATGACAAATGTAATTCAAGATGAATCTCAAGGATGATTGCTTCTTTTCTTCAAATGTGTGAATCATGTAGCTTCTCTACTTCATTTTTAGTTCTTCTTTTCAGTGATATTCTAGACAGGATGCAGTTCTGTCCTCCTACCTTGTAAACCCTTGTTATAACTTTCTGTGCACTTCCACGCTACAGCTAATACCTGCAATTTTACTTAGTTTATTTACAATGCTTGAGTTGCAAGTAAAAACTTTCTATCTTATTTTTGTTGTTTTGTGTTCTTATATGCTCCTTGTAATGAGGAGGTGTGAAAGCCAAACAAAATAACGTGGCAGGTAGATGGAGTAGACTGAACTACACAGGGTTTGGAAAATTGTACTTGTTTGGTTGTCAGTTGCCTGCCTTTAGGCAAGACTGGCAGGTCCCTTTTTTCTCTGAGTTCATTAATGCTGTCTTCCATGTTGTCACTGTTGTGATAAGCCGCCACCACCACCTTCAAAATGTTTCTGAGTTGGTTTGGGAATCTGTCTGTCCAACATGGGAATTCTGGTTAAGCTGTTATTTAATATGTGTTGTATTCTTGACACCTTGTTTTATTCAGAAGCTGCCACTTGATGAGACTTGTGGCACATACGCAGCACGGTCACGACTGTGGAGGGTTGTTACCTTAGTGAGAATGGACTGCTCCACTGGTGGACTTTGGCTGCATCAAAGAGCTGTTTGGAAAGGGGAAGAACAAGTCCCCAGTCCCTTGTTCTTCTTCCTCTCCAGGAGGCAAAAGTGGAGAATGGGGTTTACTACAACAGAACAAAAATGTAAATGGCAAATATAATCTCTAAAAGGGCTTATAAAATGAGTGTACAGTGAGGATTCACAGCGGCAAGCAGCTTTGGATTACAGGAGTGGGTGGCATAGCTTTTTCAGAGCAGAAGGTGCAATCTAACTGCAAGACTCTTAGTTGAACTAATCTGCCATGGAGTAAGAGAGCGCCAAGGATTGTGAAGGTGGTCATTAGCTGCAGATAACAGAAAACATTTTGGGCATCCTAGCAGACAGGTGTACAGTTTGTGCTGGATGCAGACCTAAGTACAGCCTCTCTGAGTTAACTCTTCTTGTTACTAAGTGTGAAGTTTCTAGGAGCGAGCACACTATGGCTGTGCTACTGTATGGCAAGCCCCTCTTTCCTTCCAAGTTCAGAGGAGGGATGCAGAAGAGGTTTAAAATGGCTGTACAATACCATTACCCATTTGGACACCCTGCAACTAGCAGTATTTGCAGCTACATAGCACAGCCTTTCCAAAACAAACCAGCATTTATTAGTCAACTGGCATACAAGAACTGTTTCGTTTCTGAATGGAAAAGCAAAGCTTAAAGCTGTGTCTGTGCTGACAGCATGAATTACTTTCCTGCCTAAGTGTCCAGAATTCCTTCATTCCTTCTTTACATTTCCAGCAGAGCTCTGAATTGGGAATTCAGATATCAGGGTTGATGTTTTGTCCAAGTTTTAGTGAAGTCACTTTGCCATGTTCCTCTTTCTTTGGCTGCTAGTGGTTATAAGTCAATACTTGGAGTGTTCGTTCTTGTCCCACCCACAGTCATTCCATTCATATGTGGGCAGTTTTGGGGATTTCACTCATTTGTTTTCCAGTCCCTTGTCCTGAAAATCCCTTAGCCCTTTCAGTACCAGGTGATAACAATAAAAATTGAGGGTTGCAACCACTGTGGTTTTCATTTTAAAAGTAACTGTACTATGTTTTAACAATAAACTGTAGTAGTTACTATGCTTGTGTCAGTCCGTAATACTTGACAGATAAATGCCATGTAGTCCTACCAACTTCAGTCTGGGTTATTTATACACTGTGACATAGAGAACCCTGAAAAGCTGGCTGAAAAGTTTTACATCTTTTAATAAAGCTTCTAGCCAGGTTAAATTAGAAAGAGATACGGAGAAGTTATAGCAAGATTGTACTAACCTCATTGTGACTGGTAAAAGGTGGCTTTTTTCATGTTTTCGTGGTTTATTCTCCATAGAGAATAGAAAAAAATTATAAAAATTATGTTGTGGGACTGTATCATGATACTGAATTGCAGAAGAAAAAAACCTTCACTACAAATGTAATAAAATGTGAGGATTTGCCCTTAATTCATGAATGTAACTAGCACAAGTTTCTCATTTTCTTGAAGTGTATTCAACTTGCAAAGCTAAGGTAGCTTTCTTCTATGACCTATGCAGCATCACTCATATGAGGTGTGCCTGTTTACAGGTCAGTATTTTTATTGCCTCATTGACCTTAGAAAAGCAAGAACAATTTCTGATAATTTCCCGATATGAATTGACAGTAGCAAATCCTACATTAGCATATGCTAATTTTTTTCTTATTTGTATCAACCTGGGGTTTGTATTTGGACAGCCATTTTGAAGTGTTTCAGTGTACATCAAAATAATAGGTCCTAATGGATTGCTTCCTGCTTGACTAGACAAAAAGTATTTCTTTTTTTTTTTTTTTTTAATTTTGTGCCCAAGCAGATTTAAAAGAAACAGTAGAGCAAAATAGATTTGCTGTTAATGGCTTTGCTTGATCAGGTGTTTATATTCTGTGTATGGTTTTATTATATATTAAATTCTGACAATAAGGTAGCTTTTCCTCTCTGAGGTCAGTAGTGTTCAGATTAATCAGGTTGACATTTCATGCCGGTGGGTCATGAACTGTTGATAATAGCATTAAATGGTGATTCACTTGCTGCAGGGAGCACAGCTCATTATCCAGTCACTATATTAAATCATCGCCACAAACAGCTAGGATCCGCTGTGTGTGCATGCACACATCTGCACACACACGCATGAAAATCAGGGTGGGGATCTCTGTCCTGTAGCTATCCATTTCACAGTTTATGGCAATTGTTAAAGCTGTTTCCAGCATACAAGGATGATGGACTTCTCCCCATTGGGGAGACTGGGATAGTTTACTCTGAAAAATCTGTTTGTGTATGAAACAAGACTATGTGGTTTGTTTTCTAGTTTCTGTCAAAAAACGGGGGATAATTTTTGTAGCCAGTTTTATGTTAGACAAAAACAAAGAGAAATACACGTGCATCATTTCTGGAATGTTAGTGTTGAAAAAAGAGCAAGATACAAAATGAAAACAACTGAAATCTGAATTGCTTGTGTTCATTGAGCATGGATTTTTATTTAGTGCTGTGTTTCAGGGCCTTCTATATTAGTTTCAGATGTGCTACTTCCTGTTAGAAACATTCATACTTAAAAAAAAAAAAAAAGAAATAGACACTGTCCTAGTACAAGAAAAAGTATCTATCATAATGGAAAATTTTAAAATAGAACACTGTCTAAATAGCCTAACAGTGTGTTAACTAAGTTGAATGAGGGGAAATTCCACTCTCTAATACTTGAAAGATTTTGCAGTTAAATGCAAATCTTACTTAATTTTAAGTTACTTTTTTTTTTTAAATAAATTTGAGCGAAGAGTATTCCAAGGCATGTGCCCAGCAATTAATATGAAATCTTGGGCCTTTTTTTTTCCTACCTGGAGCAGAGAACTGGGGAGTTTTCTCTCTCCCTGTCCTCTGCCTCCTCCACTTTAACCAGTGTGATTTGTTTTAGTGCAAAAATGACTGTTGTTCAGGGGCAACGCTAAGAGGCACTTCACTTTAAGGTATGGAGGCTGATTGAAGTAGGAGCTTCTCAAGGTCTTCATAGTTGAAACTGAAAAAGTGATTTATTTTAATATATGTTTTTTCTATAAGATGTTATGTATAATCGGTATATGAATATTAATTAGCATCAGAACAGTGTTAACCTTTGAAACTGAGTAGTTGGGGGTTTTCACATAGGTCTATGTTTTTATAAATGATTACAGAAAGGGAAACCATTTTCTGAAGCAATTAGCGTGCTATATATTTTAAGAGAAGTTTATAAAAAGGGAGTTATGAAGAGAAACATTTTAAATTCCTCCAACCGCTTGCCTTTTTTTTTGTTTGTTTGATTTTTTTTAATTTTTTTTTAGGGTAACTAGCTGCTAAAGCTGCCAAGGGAGCCGGGATAGCATGGAAAAGCTGTAGGCCGCTAGAGGTCACTGTTTGGTAATCAACTTCTAATGAACCAGAACTGTCGGGAAGGCCAATAAATTACACTGTGTATTTTCCTAATTATGAATTCCTATTTAATCATTCAATGACAAGTTAACTGTGGCAGCGGTTCTATGTACTTTGCATACACAGTTATGTTAATGTACTATTATATTTCTTAGGATGGAGGCCCTCCATCATTAGAGCAGTTCATTACCAAAGACTCTCTTATCTAATCATAATTACTGATTATGAGAAAAAATTAACTTTGTTACCCTCTTGATTCTGTTCATAGGCAAAATGCAGTCTTTCTCTTTTCTTGTTTTTTAAATGGAAAGCTAGGGCAAGCTGACTTTCAATATCTTTAAAGAAAAAAGGTTAAATTGGCTTTGTGCAAATTTGCAGCGTCGGAATAGTTACAGGTAGCAGCGAAAAAAGAGGTACACAGATTTTATAGTGGGTCTCCTTAAGTGGTCATTCAGGACAGTTAAATATGAAAATGTGTTTTGTTTCATGAAATTGCATTTGAAGCATGTAAAGATTTGTAAATTCAAACCATGTGATTGCATATTGGCTCATCCTGAAACAATGAAAGTAATAATGAAAATAGTATCTCTTTTAAAAATATTTCCATAATGAACTTAGTTCATACCTAAAGAAATATTCAATTACATGAGTTTGAATGTGTTGTACGTGGCATCAAGTACATTTGAGAACACTGAAAAGTATATTGCATTTTGGCTGGAGGGCAAGGCTAAATCTAGTTCTCTGAAAGAGATGTACTATCTGTTTCAGAGAGAAATAATAATAGAATTATGTGTGGAGGATCCCTAAACAGGAACTAGAACTGGGAAAGGCCTTTTAACAAAGGGACTCCTTAAATGGAAACTCTGTATCTTTCCAATTTAGGCTCTTTTTCTAGCAGTTGTTGTCATCTTGCATTTTTATACTGCTTTGCCTTTCAGTGCCTGAAAGGTTTGAGAATTAACTGTGAATATGCTGAAATTAGGCAGCAGAAGGTGATTTATTGCTTTATAGATACAGAGTTAGAGATGCTTTAAAATAAGAATCTATTTTAAAGGAGAAGCTGAAAGATAAGACTGTGTGGGCTGTTTACTGTATCCAGAGGCAAGATTCCATGCCAAAATGCTTGCAGAAAGGACAGACATATCTAAAGCAATGCACTCTGATGATGGTTCAGAATGTTAAAAAAATGCTTTGTCTCATACCGTCCAAAGGCAAGGTTCAAAAGTTCATTTGGAAATGTTCAATGCCATCTTCAGTCCTATTATTTATACATTTCTTCCCAGTTTCAGTTGGTAAGGCCCTGTCGTCCTGCCATAGACTGTACCCAAAACAGGTGAAATTAAAACTTGCAACTAAGGAACTCTCCAGGAGATTTCTTTTAAAATTACCTGCCTGACACTTCTTTCTGGCTATAAATTTCCATTTTGTTTTAAAATTTTCTTAGATTCATGCCATTAGATACTAGATGTATTTTTTAATGTTATGAATGTAAATACGCTGCTACTGATTGCTACATCTTCAGCTCTTGGATAAACCAGAAAACCTTAGGAATAGGTTTGCTATGTTGTCCATCGCATTTAAATTCTTTTTGGTTTTCTTTTTTCTGTGTTTATTGTCTTTTTATATTCTTATATGCCATGAAAGGACTAATGAATGCACCAATAGACATTTACCTGATTCTGCAGCTGACTTTTTAAGAAGCAAACCTTTTATTAAGGGGAACACTTGAACATTGCAGTTTAAGTGCATATCACATATCATTGTGATTACATTTTCTTTTTTAGTAATGTGTTTAGTGCCTTCATTATTCAGAAAAAAACCCATGCTGCCATATTTTGTTGCTTTTGATGGCTTATAGGAGGATAACACAGTTAAGGAAACCTAAAGTATTTCAAGTATTTATTTTTTTTTTTGTAAAAAGGGATTGATATCTTGTTACAATTTTACTAATACTGGGGAAGTATGTAAACAATAATAATAAATATCCCTGATTTGTTTTTTCTTCAAAGGTTCTTGTTTTTCTGTTATAATAAAGGGGTTTCAGCTTTTACGTATCTATTCAACAGTGCTGTGTGAACACAATTGTATTTTACTGTGGAGTTGAGGTAGACTGTGCAAGTATTTTGTTCTTTCCAGATATGGACATTCAAGTCCAGCTAGCAAAATCTGCAAATGTGGTGGCTTATGGCTGACTGCTTTTTGTAATTTAAAGAACTCAGCAAGGCTGGCCATACATCAGGTTTTGTTGGTCATGCATTTGCATGTATGTTGTTCAGCCAAAACAGATGAGGTGAAAAGCTGTAATGACAAGGTGGACTCTTGGATCTGTTAGTGGCTTTGGTATTCTACACAAGCAGTAAGCTTCTGCATGCTTGATGTTGTTCATTTTGGTATTGTCTGTGAATTTGAGTTAGAGCAGATAACTATAAGAGCATAACTGTAAGAATAGCTCTTCTGGGATTTTACCTTCTCTAAGGGAACATTATAAATGTTCATCCCTTTAAGCTTTTTCTTCTGTAGCCTTGTAATAGTCTATTTTCTGGTTGCTAACCTTCTGCATAGAGTGGAAGCTTTTGAAGAAACTGAGATTGTGATGGTGTTAGATATGCAGCTCTTTCACCTCTCTAATGCCAGACAAAAATTATTCTTGATTTTGCAATATATGATTGGCATGAAGTTTTATTTCTAGAGCTTGAAGACTCATTGATCAAGATGAGAATTGTGTCTGCTGAATTTTAGTTGTGTGGAAGGTTAACACTGGCCCACATAGAGGAGAAACTGTGTGCATATGCCTGTTTATTTTTGGACTTCCCCTGAAAGACAAGAGTTCCAACAGTACCGCTGGGCAAGATGACAGGTCATTTTTTTTTTTTTCTTTTGTATTTGGTGGTTTGGGCGTATTTGATCTTGTGCTTGCTCAGAACCTGGTTAACCAGACAACATTTGGACTGTCTGAAGTCCGCTTTGAAACTTTGGTATTGTGGGTATAAGGAATGTATTGCTCCTGTTCTTCACTGGCTGTCCAGCCTTCTCACTAATGTTCAGATAAAAAAATGAAATACTTGTTTCAAACAGTGCTAAGCTGTGTGCAGGTAGTTTTGCTGTCCACGACTGTAGATACTTGCAATTGTTGTTAAGTTGTAATATTTCTGTATAGGTCTACAGCCCCAAAAGATATTTTGGTCATATATATCTAGATATTAGGAGTGGGTCAGTCTGGTACTCCAGCAACACCTAAAGGCTTTTTCTGTTATCGAGAGATGGTAGAGTATGGATTAAAGATAGAGAATGGGAAAGATGACTGACATGAGCTACATTTTTAAAATGTTTTTGTTACAATATTTTGGGTAATAAAAATAAGCAGATAATCAATTGTACTTTATTTCCTTTCTTACTGCAGTTCTGTTAACCTTTTTAGTTTCTGAGTTTTCAGGTGCTTTGATATTTCTCTTTGACATTACAATGACTAGAGCTAAATGTACTGCTTTTAAAAAGCTGCTGCAGACAGAACAATTTCATAAGGCCTTTCAGCTTGTACTTCTGTTGAAAAAGTTATAGTATCTTATGTGTGTATTTGCCTTTTGCAACTTATTTTCTTTGGCTGATCCTTTGAAGGCGTCCGTTGCTACTTCATACCATCTCATAAAACTTTCCTTGTGCATTCCCCTCGTATTAAACTGCCTCAACAACAGCTTCTACTCAGTTTTTGCATGATTTATTAAGAGGGCATATTCTTTTCTGTGTTTTGGCGTCCTTCTATAATACATCTAAATCAAATTGAAGATTTTTATTCCGCCGTCCATGGTCAGGTTTAAGTACTAATCCCTATAAAATTCCACTCAGGGCTTCTTTTAAAAACAGAAAGCTTTTCATTACCATTTTGCCTATTTTGTTTAATCAGTTGTTTATCCTTCTCCCTACACTACTTTCTACCTTCAGTTCCTTACGATGTTTACGTAATATTTTCTGTTCCCAAAGGGGTTATCCTCTGCTACTTGAACATATGTATGTAACCTATTGTTTATATGCATGTATCCTTATGATTCATGTAAATCCGTAAATATGTTCTCCTTGAGGTCCCAGCAGATTCTTGCATGTATGGCAGGACTTCTCAGATTGGCTGGAGATTAGAGTTTGGTACTGGCTTTTGTCTTTGGACAGCACCTAGTAAAATAGGGACCCAACTGTGACAGCAAGTGAAGCGCTGAAGAAAGGCTCTTAAAGCACTTTCTGGCTGCATCTTCTGCCTTCGTATTATTCTAGGAGGCAAAATCTGTTTAATTACTCCCTCTCACGCTGGGCTGCCCAAAACAGGTAGCATATTGTGGACCTCCCTTGCATCTTTCTTACAGTCTCTGCTACGGCTAGGAAAATAGCATTAATGCTGATGCAAACAGTCTGATCCACTCGTCTTCATTCTTGCCAGTGCTTGTGGGAGAGGGGGTGGAGGAGGAGGAGGAGGAGGGAATTATTATTCTGCTGCTGACACAAACAGAATTGAGAGTGGCTTGATGCAACAGAAGATTATGTTCCCTGAGGATAAACAAACAGAAGGAGATAAATTAGGAGAGAGGATAATCCTGTTAATATGTGCATTCCTTAATTCTGATTCAGTTTTTCGAAATGTACAATTTCACACAGGTTAGAGGTTTAATTGATACCTGTAAACTATGTCTTAAAGTGTACCTTTTAGATTGCGGAGTAATGCTTTGAGTTGGCATTTGAGATGCACAAATTTGCCCGTAAACAGGAATTGTAGCTCCTAATATGAATATCACGATAGGGAAAATGTACATCCCTTCCTCAATTAAAAAAATAAAAAAACTTCAGTTCTCTGGACTTTCACAAAACTGTTTGTTAGGAAGTCAGAGAGCTTATTCCTTGCAATCTTCTGTTGCTTTTTCAGCAGAAGCTGGGCCATTGTGATATTTATCTGAATTCAAACAAGGCTAATTAAAAGAGCTGCTGACAGTTGTGATCTGACTTTGACTGGAGCTTGATGGTCATTATGGGTAAATAATGAACTAGGTCTGCAAATGTAGCAGCTGCCAACTTGGGATAGAAGAACAGCTAGTGCGTCCAATTTAAGGATCTATCGACCGCTTCCCTTCTCCCTGCAGATCTTCTTCGTAGCAGAAAACTAATGTTTTCTACTGCTTTGTTTTGTGGTTTCAGCTATTTCTGATACAGTCTGTAATTTCCTCTTAAATATTTAACCTAGTCCATTATTAGCTTTCAGAGTTAACAGCTTTTCCATTGGGCTTTCTTTGCATTTTTATTTTGTTTT
>VWZG01008535.1:406-22430 GCA_013396735.1 Grallaria varia
CACATTTCTCTAAGAGGCTAAACAACTTTTAAAGATATTTAAATAGCTTTAATTTAAAAAATTAACAAGAACTTCCCTAAGTAAAGTGGTTTTTTTAGGTATATAAAAGATTAAACAAATTAGAATCACTCATCTTGTGAATTTGTTTATGTCAGAGTAAAAGTATATGTAATCAAGGTAAAATAACCAGACAAGAGACACACCAAAACAAACCACTCTAAAAGACACGAATAATTACAGTGCATAGTCTGCAGAGAGATTTGGGTTTCTATGAGTAAAGTACAGCACAGAATTATTTGTAAAGCAGTATTTAGCTACAACAGATACTAAAAGAAGTCATGAGAATTAGTTAATACTCACATGGCATCCTGCCAGGTTCTCCAGTGGCATTAAAACAGTGGAAAAAGTAGCCTTCAAGGATTTGGACCAACGTTTCTACAGTAATACTTTCACTGAAGAGCATCCTATTGAAATAATCCCTACTGCACATCAGACATTAACCCTGTACTTCTGTACACTACAGCAAAGTGTGTTACTTCTCATTTCTGGGCAAATGTTATATTAACTTGTTACCTGTATGTCATACCTCACGTTGTCAACTCTTCTGAGCTAACAGACAAATTTCTGCTTAACCCTGTTTACTCCAATTAATTTCCACCTTGAAAATGTGAAAAGGAAATAGACTTCTCGTTTTTTATATCCTGACACTTTCTATTTTTCCCTTAGATGAAAAACAATGACCTTCTGGGTAACATCACTGCACAGATGTTACTGAAGTCAACAACCATGCATACAAAACTATCATTGCTAGCCATTAACTGTCATCAAGATTAACTTTGAAACTCAATACCTTGTAGAGGTGGTAATAAGAAATGGCATTTTTACATTTTACACCATATATCTAACTACTGAGGGTTAGAGAGACACTTGAACAATTCACCATACAAAGGCAAACAAAAAAAACCATTTTTGCACCAGAAGACCAGCTCCTGTTCAGTGAATTTTTCATAGCAATTATTTTCACCTGCAAGGAGAGATCTACAGAGAGATCAGATAAAATGCCAGTGGTACACCTCTCTACCCATCAGTCATGCACATTTAAAGAATCAGCTTTAAATGTTCCTCTACATTTTACTTCCATCTTAATCTTTCACTGTTCCCCTTTTAGTAATTCTTTAACATCAGTTGAAACCATTCAGGACCCATACTGGGATCATGCAGTTTACGCTGTAGGTGAGGCAGGAAACATCCTCTCTACATCTGTGTGGGTGAGTCTGGAAGCCAGAACAATCCAAGAAAATCAGTGTTTCTGCTCAACCCTGAGGTAGACACATGCCATCTTTTTTTAATAACAGCTAATAATATTGCAAATTAATAGCCAGCACTGAAACAGCAATCTAAATGGGCTCAAATGTCAGAGGTTTACAAGCAGGGCTGCAACAACTGCACAAATTCCTTATCTAAGTATTTAGCTACTAAAAAAGGTTTTCATGGTGGAATGTACATGCAGGATAGGGAAGAGATTTTGAATATCAAGAGATTCAGACAGCTGAGATTATTCTGTAGAGCAGTGAGATATCTTTCTTTCCCCCTGCTCTATTTCTGCCAAGAATATATAAGCTTTGCTAACAGTGGGATTATTTCATTTAGACTACTGTTTTCTTCAGGTTGATGTAGTGTAGAGCTTGCAAGCCAAATCCTTTCAGCTATGTTTCTTGATAAATTAAATTATATTTGCCAGTAATATAGAAATTTAAGAGTGAAGCCTACTTCATCTTTGTAGTAACATAAAAGTAGGACACGGGCAAATCTATTTGAAAGAAAAATTTTAAATTCGGATACTCAAAAGAAAGAAGTAAAGAAATGAAAAATAAAAATTAAAACTTTTTGATTCCAAGAGAAGTAAATAATCCAAACAAGCGGAGCAGAGGCACCTCCATTAAATTTCAGTGCAACAGAGATTTTCAGTTACAAAGGTCACATGGGAGAGTGATTTGTTAGAAACTTGAAATAGGCAGTTATATCTGTGATTTTTCCTGATGGAGTTTTTTAGTGGTTTGGTTGGTTTTGGTTTGGGGTTCCTCTTCCCCCGCCGACTCCCCCGCCAAAAAAAAATAAATTATGAGATACACATTCTTCCCTCACTTACTGATAAAACTGAGACACCACAAGTACTATGGATATACAGGTGTCCTGGGTTCCTGTAGCTGAATTTTAGTAGTGGGGGGAGGGAAGGGGGGGGAAAGAGATGGCTTCTGTTAGAAGCTGCTAGAAGCTTCCCCTGCCCCTATGGAGCCAATGATAGCCGGCTCCAGGAGGGACTTCCTGCTTCTGGCCAGGGCCGAGCCAATTAGAGATCACAGTAACGCCTCTGTGATAACATAGTTAAGAATAGAGGAGTGTCACACAGAAGAAATTCCAGAGAGTGAGAACATGGGATAACAAGGCAGACACCAAGCTCGCTGCAGAAGGAGGGGGAGGAAGGACTCCATGGAGCAGGGAAAGGACTTAGAGCTGAAAAACCCCTGCAGCCCATGGAGGACCATTGGGGTTCAGAGAGCCCTCTGCAGCCCATGGAGGAGCCCATGATAGATCTGGTGGATGCATGAAGAAGGCTGTGACCGTGTGGAAGGCTCAGGATGGAGTGGAATCCTGCAGGAGACCTGTGGACCCGTAGAGAGGCACACCCACGTTGGAGCAGGTTTTACCCAAGTGAGAGCTGTGGCCCTATGCGGGGGCCCACAATGGTACATCTTGTCCATGAAGGACTGTACCACTATGGAGGAATGACCCTCGGGACAGCAGATGTGGAAGAACTGCTGCCTGAGGGATGGACTCATGTTGGAGAAGGCTATTAAAGACTGTCTCCCGTGGGAGGGACCCCACGAGCAGGGGGTGGACTCAGCTGTAGTCCCCTGCAGACTGTGGTGAAGACCGTGGTGAAGCAGAATGTCCCTCTGCAACCCATGGAGGACCATCAGGGTGGAGAGACCCGACTGTATCCCATGGAGGAGTGACCCCGAGGGGTGGGGGAACTCAGATTGGAAGCGGCAGCAACAACAACTAACTGCAACCCCCTCTGGACAGAAGGAGGATCAGGGGGAAAGTGTGTGTGTTTTAAGAATGTTTTATTTCTCACTCTTCAGCTTTTATCCTGTTAGTAATAAATTCAGGTATTATCTCACTCTGAGTCTGTTTTTGCCCATAAAGGTGGTAAGTAAACGATCACTCTCCCAGCTCTTATCTTTACCTCTCTCCTCTGCCTAGTTGCAGACGGGATTTAGTGGGTCCCTGGAATCCAGCCGGGGTCAAATGGTTACAACAGGCAAATTAGTTTTGGGTTTACTTATGTTGTTATTTTTGAGGTTCGTTTTTGTTTTGTTTTGTTTTGTTTTAATTTATTTTTATACATAATGACATCTACATTTTTTTTTCATTAAAAATCAAGCCATAGTCAACTTTTGTAAATAGTAATGTTTCCATTAAATGAGTTTTCTCCTTTGTGATTACAGAGTGTTCTCAAAAACAGGAACTGCGCACAATTTAAGATGATAATTTTAGAATAAGCTCAGTCAGGCTAGACCAGTATTTCTATAGGAAACATTTTCTGTTATGATTACCCTAATTTAAAATTGATCCATCAGGAAAGGAAAAGTCTGCCTGCAGAGTTAGTGTTTTAATTTTTCCCTCTCAATAGAAATGAATATTTTCCTCTTCCAGATAGAGAATTTGCATTGATTTCAATGACAGTGTGTAACCATACCCTCCCTTTCCCATGGCCAAAGCAGTTATTTAAGACACAATACAGGTACAGTGCAAGCATTAGCCTATTTTTGTCTCAGCTAGGACCTCAGCTCTCTGAATCTGTGTTTTCTTATTGCTTAATTATGTACATTTTGAAGAAATATGGACTTTTCCCCCTTTAAATTTAATATCTAATTCTGTACTTTAAAGATATCCAGGTCTTGGATTGAACGAGATAATAACCAACTCTTCTCTATTCATATACTTTCCATTCCATTAATGATTTAATCATCTTCATCAGCCTCTCAGATGAATGAGCAGAGGCAGAACCTACATTGCCTCACAAAAAACCCAAAACCAAAACAAAAAAAAACTCGAACAAAACCAAAAAAACCTCTCAGAAACAGACTAACCAAAATATGTTGCCAATACTTTTCTCACTGTTTGATACATTCTAAATTGGTGCGGTAGTTTAAATTTTAGGTCTTGGTTAGGTTTGTTGCTTTTTTGGCCTTCCTGGGAAATGAGTCACGTGACATACATTGACCAATAAGACGTATTCCCTACTACATCACATCACCTGGGATATAAAGAGATAGGGAGGAAGTTTTGAGTCAGTCTTTCTTTGGTAGTCTCTCTTCTGGCCAGGTCTTGCTTCTGGTGGTGTGGGAGAAGGATCGCAGCTCAGGGCTGGACACTTTTGTATTTGGGTAATATAACGTCTTATCTGTCTTCCTTGGGTGTGTATATATAGTACGTATGTAGTACTGTTTGAGGTACCTCTCTTTTCCTGTACATATGTATTTACCTGGTTTTCTTGCTGGGTGTGCATAACGTTAAGTTCTCTTTTCCTCCTCTGTAAATAAATACATACATATCTATACGCCTTACGATCTGAAGCTTTTAAGTTTTCTTTCCTTCCTCTCTCCTTTTTTGCTGTTTTTCTCCCCTTTGGGGGGCAGGGCTGGGGGGCAGGGAAACCAGTGCTGGTCCTGGGAAACTGCACGGCGCTGCTTTATTTTGGTTTTGTCCAGGGTCAACCTTCTACAATGGGCTTTTTCATTGTTTAAGCTGTGATTGGTCACTTTGCTATACCTGTAATGACTCATTTGAGGCCATGCTGCTGAGAACGCAGCTGCGCTGGGCAGGGCACATCTCCAGGATGGAGGATCATCGCCTCCCTAAGATCGTGCTCTGTGGTGAACTTGCCACTGGCTGCTGCAAGAGAGGAGCCCCAAAGAGGAGATACAAGGCCGCTCTGAAACAATACCTCAGCCTTGGCCATATTGACTACCATCAACGGTCCACTCTGGCCTCCAATCGGGAGGCATGGAGACACACCATCCATAACGCTGCTGATTCCTTTGAGAATGCACGCAGAATCAGTCTGGAGGAGAAAAGACAACGCAGAAAGAACCATGCCTCGCCAGCACCGCCTATGGAGACTTTCTGCTGTGCCTTTTGCAACCGGACTTGCCTATCTCGCATCGGCCTCTTTAGCCATCAGCGCGCTTGCAGCAAGCATGGGTAGAGCCCTTCCCAAATCTTTGTTTGCGAAGCCCAGCCATGATGATGATGATGATGAATGCCTCATTTGACAGTTATGTTGCAGAACATTTGCTTCTCCACAGAACAAATCGAAAAGCTACAACAACAAAGTCAAAATTCCTCTTTTAGGCAGGTACCAGCATCACAAAGCAATTCCTGTGCAGAGAATAGCCAAAAGGTACACTCTTTCAAAATCTTCCAGAAGTGATCTAATGAACATGTTTTGTCCCATTTTACAGTTACAGCAGCAATGTATCACCATCCCAGGTACCCTTCTCCTCAAGCATTTTCCTCTTCAGACATCATTTAAACCTCAGAAGCTGAGACTGAAAATTTCTACCCTTCAGTTGTGGCTTTCTTACCTTTTTCTTGTTCACACTCTTTACTCACCCCACCTGACTCCTTGGGATTATTAGAAGCAAAGACAAAAGGAGCTGAGCTTTCCTGAGCTCCTTCACTCATTCTGTCTACACATTCTTGTCTGTATGTCATTTGTTCCCCTGTCAACCATCAGAGAGAACACACATCTTGAAGGGAGGTCCTTTGGCTTGGCTCACATCCAACCCCTAACTCTGGGTGCCCGGTGCTTCAGAGAGAGAGTCAGCGCTACCTTGGATTTGCTATAGAGTTCCTGAGGGGCTGGTGGCATTGGTGGAGGAGGTTCTGGCCCCTCTGCCCACCCCAGGCCAGCACTTTTTTTGAACAAAGGATGAACAGAGGGTCTACACTCCCCCACAGAAGATTCCACCCCTTCCCTTTGCAAAGGCCAAATCCACATGAGTTTGCCAAGAAAAGCAGCTGGCAGTGTTTTCCCTGGACTGTCTTTGCCTCCTGAGACCCCATGGCCGCACCAGCCGAGGTGTGGCATTGCCGCCCGCTCTCCATAACTGTAATTGCACCAAAGGGGAACAGAGACTCTGTTCATTTAAAGGTTCTGTTCTAGATTTTTTTAATATGTACACATATGTATATGTATATGTTGTAGTTAAGAACTGTTATTCTTTTCTACACATTTTCCTAATTAAAGTTTGTTTTAAATTTAAAGGGGTGTGGTGGTTTTTGGGAAGGAGGCCCCTTTTTTTTAGTCTAAGTAGACACTTTAGTTTTCCTCTAAACTAAGACAAGGGCTTAGAAGTATTAGGATGGTACACACGTCAAGCATAAGGAGATAGAGAATTGTTAAAGAACACCTTTATGCACATCACAGCTCCCAGTTAAAGATTCAAAGCTTTCAGTCAGAGATACAAGACAGAAGAGGTAAGAAGAAGGTGATGAGAAACTATGATGAATAAAGGCATCCATCTTTCTCAGAGATTCCCTTTCAAACAATGCTTTCTGATTCAGCTGGGGAAAAAAATCATAATTAATATGATGAGCTAGCTTCCTGAAAATCTTTTCTTGTACTTAGCTTTTGGATACTTTTATTTATGAAATGAAACATTGTCTTTAGCTGCATTAAGGAGAATTATGTAGGCATTTTAAGCTGTCCATACATTTTGATTACTCTAAAAATTGAAGAGCAAAGTCAGTCACCATGAGAGCTCTTCCCTTTTGTTATTCCATGTGCCTTCCAAACCAAAACTCCAGCAGACTGTGACACCACAATCTAAAAGACATTCCTCATACAAATAGTATTCCTTAGAAAAACCTGCAAAAGCAAGCATACACACTCACATAACGTATTGCTGCAAGGTTTTATGCCTGTGCCATTCCTGTTTATGCCTGATGTAAGAAAGGTGGGTATACAAAAATGTTATACACTGGATTGAGAGCATATACTGCTAAGGCACTAGCAACACATATTAACAGATACCTCAGACTTACTGAGAGCAACTTATATATTTGCCTGGATATGCGGAGTGGTCAGGCAGAGTGAGGATGTAGGGGCATCACCTACAAGAATGCTTTGCAACTGAAAGCACAGGTAGCCTCCAATGTGGGACTACGAATCGCACCACTGCACGTTCTTCACTTTGGAAAAACATAGTTACATTAGGACAACACAAGAAGAAAATAATGAATACACCAGAAGCACTTACAGATAATTTCCAGTGGCTTCTGCCAGTTCCAAGAAAACAGAGTCAAAGTTATGTGCTCATATACCTAACTCTTCATTTCCTCATCAAGCATTTGCTGAACTCATTATCCTGGGAAATCACATGGTGTGATCCCATAGCTTTAAACATTTTCATTTATGCAAAATTTTAGTTAAATTTACAGGTGAAAACAGATACATTTTCCATCAAGAATAAAATGCCTTTTCAGGGCAATTTTTTGCTCTATAGGGAACATAGTGTCAAGACACAAAGGGCAAAACTTCATTTCAAAGGTACTTTATACTTACTTTTGTTCAAGTGATCAGTTAAGCAACATAAAATAAACTTGTTTCTTCTTTATGAAGACAAGAATTAGCATTATTTATTTTTTCCTTTAAAGTTATTGTACATTTCCACATGCAGAAATGCAATTTGAAATTCTTTGAACTATCAATGGAAATAAGGGATTTTTTTAAAAACACTGTCAGTTTTCCTATATAAAAGAACATCCATAAATCAGTGTCTTTCTGTATGTCAAAGAAGATATATGAAGATGGGGAAACAGAAGAAATTACTCAAAACAGAGAATGTGTAAATGATGGACTACGGAACACACATTTACGTAGGAGTCATAGTATAGCCAAGCATGAACAAAACTCTCTGGTGATTTCTACTGTGTTTATATAGTCCAAAACTACCATGCTTATGTAGAAATTGTTAGTGATAGACCTCCTTTAAGAGTAGTATATCACTTCATATACCACTTCGCTCTTGTTTAATTGCATGTTAAATTTATTTTCATATCAATGGAAATTTTATCCCCTCCTATGGAATATAAATTCTTTGTTAGACTTTTTACATTTTTAATTTGGATAGTCTTAGCATTTCTAATGAAAATATATATATCATTCCTGAAAATTTCACTACTTGAGAAAAGAACTGAAGCTGATGAGTGAGCATGCCATCTTGTCCTTTTCCTTATTTGGAGAAGAACACTCCTCATCCAGCCATAGAGGCTGAGTACTGTTTTCCATAGTGAGACAAACACTTTGGCAACAAATACTTCTCTAGGTTCACTAAGAATTACATGCCCTCTGAGACTTTAATTCCTCTGATTTCTCTGTGCTAGAGACTGTTCAAGCAGCAATTCTAAAAACAAGATTCTCTCACTTTGCACTATACACTTTTGTTTAAATTGACTTGCTACCATTCAAATGAAGAAGAAATATGCTGTTCTGTGAATTTCTATCCACTTACGTTTGGACATTCCTTAAACTTAAAGAGTTTTAATAGTTGTTTTTGATATAATTTACAAAAAAATTACAGTTACTTTGCATATATTGCCCAGCTTGAGAACACAGAAATGTAGATCTCAGCAGGGATTTTGGCAGGGTTTAGGACTAACTAGAGAAGAAAGAGGGACAAGGCTTCAACCGTTGATCTTAACTGTAGATTGATTAGAAACAATACCTTCACACCCTATTTAATTTCTTATTTTTTTCCTGAAGAATATGAGACCGTCTGACCCATGTACTTCCGCATTAAGATATCATAATATCAGATCATTGATTTTAGTTCCTTAACTACACTGAGCAGATGATAGAACTGCTCAGATTATATTGTAAATCAATGTGAATACTCAGTTCTGGAAACTAAGTGCCATCACAACAGATACAGTTCCTCTGATCATGGGTCCAAAAGGCATGTGATTTACACTTTAGTTAATTTTAGTTTCTATAAATTCATTCCTTGACCTATTTGTACTTGCAGGCAGAACATAAAACCGTGCATAGGAATTGGCCTTCGGTGAGGCTACAGCAGTGGTGTGGGAAAGAATAGCAACAGCTATCACCTACCTGGACCTGTGCAAAGCATTTGACACTGTTGCACAAAAAATCCTTGTCTCTAAAACAGAGGCATAGATTTGGTGGATGGATCACTCAGTGGATACGGAATTGGTTGAACAGACACACTCAAAGAGTTGTGGTCAACAACCTGATGTCCCAGTTGAGAACAGTGACAAGTCGTGTTCCTCATGGGTCACTATTGGTACCCAGGCCTTTTTAACATCTTTGCTGGTGACATGAACAGTGGGATTGAATGCATCATGAACAAGTTTGCTGACACCACCAAGTTGTGTGACGCGGTTGAAACACTGAAGGGAAAGGATGCCACGCAGAGGGACCTCGACAGGTTTGAGACGTGGATCCAAGAGAATCTCATAAAGTTCAGCAAGGCCAAGTGCAAGGGCCTGCACCTGGGTCAGCACAATCCCAAGCATAAGTACAGGCCAGGTGGAGAACAGATTGAGAGCAGCCTAGGGCAGAAGGACTTGGGTGAGTCTGTGGACAAAAAACTCAACATGACCCAGCAATGTGCACTGGCAGTCCAGAAAGACAATCATATCCTGGGCTGGAATAAAAGTGTGACCAGATGGTCAAAGAAGGTTATTCTTACGTTCTACTCTGCCCTGGTAAGACCCCACCTGGAGTACTGTGTCCAGGTCTGGGGCTTTCAATGCAAGGAATACTTGCTGGAACAAGTCCAGAGAAAGGCCAGTAAGTTGATCACAGGGCTGGAACACTTCTCATATAAAGACAGGTTGAGAGAGTTGAGGCTGCTCAGCCTGGAGAAGAGAAGACTTTGGGAAGACCTTATAGCAACCTCCCAATACCTGAAGGAGGGTTGCAAGATGGCTTGAGAGGGACTTTTCACAAGGGCATGGAGTGGTAGGACAAGGGGGAATGGCTTTGAGGTGAAGAAGGGTAGGTTAAGATTAGATATTAGAAAGAAATTCTTTACTGCAAGGGCGGTGAGGCACAGGAACAGGTTTCCCAGATTTTGTGGATTCTCCAACCCTGGAAGTGTTCAACGACAGGCTGGATGGGACTCTGAATAACTCGGTCTAGTGGAAGGTGTTCCTGACCATGGGAGGGGAGTCGGAACTACATGATCTCTAAGGTTCCCTCCAATACAAACTATTCTAGGATTCCATGAATTACTTTCTCTTTCAGTCACATTTCTGGTCATACAAATAATGCATTTTCCATAATGGAGTGCTATAGATAGAAAAATGTGGAAATATGTGGGAAGTATACCTCAAGTGGTTTGTAGGATATGGGAAAACAATGCTGACTTATTTTTCCCTAAAGGGGAGGTAAGAATGACAGACAAAGAAAGCTCCTCCAGTTTCCCCCTTTCCTGTACCTGGCATAATTCCAGTATTGCTCACTTCTTCTAAATAGTCTTGGTGACCATATAACTCTTTAAAATCGCCATGAAAATGAAAGCAGTAAGACATGGACACAGTTGGCATCACTGTATTCAATTCCAATTTTTTTCACTATCATGTATGTCTTTATTATTTATTTATTTCCTCCTGGCTTGCCCTCCTTTCCAATAAGAAAGAATTCAAGCAAGAGTAGATGATTGATTTTAGCACAAAGCTTCTATTTTTTTTTTTTTTCACAGAACAGAACTGGAAAAAATATCAAAATATTTTTGTGCAAAGCTGTAATGGTTCTTAACATATCTAAATAGGATTGGTCAAGAATTGCCTAGTTAAACTTGATAGAAAAGCCCTTTAAGGCAAAGCTTCTCAAAACATATTTTAAATTTCTTTGGATGTTTGAGTTTGTTTCAGGTTTATACACTATCAAGTAAGCATTTTCAATTTGCTTGTGCAAAAAAACAAGAATCCAATCTTCAGTTCTTTCTTTGCCAATGGCAATTTAGCCATTTATCATAATTTCTCGTCTTTGTTGAAGATAGAACTGTATCAACTCTAACATAAAAACATATAAGAATAAATATTTCTTCTTGAACAATCCAAAAGAAATTTACTACACTGAGGACAATTTTCCACCAAGTGAATGGGTGGAAATCTGATGGTAGTCTTTCAGCTAAACTGCAAATGTTTATGTCACATGCTGTAATGCCAACTCTAACAGCCGAGGCATGAAATATGTTTTCAATCAGCAGTTCCCACTTTCCTATAGTGCACTTCCATAAACACACACACATTTCCCTGCAGGGTGCCTTCTCTACAGGTCTCCTACTTAGGAAAATCCTCCCAAGCTTATCACTGATTGTAAGCATTTTGAAAGAGTTAAATCCAAATACTTATTTTTACAGAATTTAACAGCTGTGGTCCCTACAATATTACTATTCACCTGGCACTTATTCATACACTGTAACTATGTACTGACAGGGTTTCTACAGTTAGGCTATGAGATCTGGGCCAGCATGCTCAGTGGTTCAGGTGATATTGCTTGAAGATTTTCAACTGTACTGTGGAGGAAATACAAACAATAATTGGTGTTACACATGTAAACCTATGTATTAGGTTAGTAAGGCTCATCTCTTCTGAAGTATCTGCTGTGAAGACTCCCACTGTGCAAAAACATTAAGAAATGCAAGAGAAACTTGGTCTACCATAGATTTATCACAGTTATAACCATAAACAGGAAAATAAATTATAAAGATATCTAATTCTCAGCATCTAAAACAATGAAAATATTTGGGAAATAGGCTAATAAGATCACAGGATGAACTGACAGGTCAAAATTTTTAAGATAACTCTTAAAATGCAGATCTTTGCCTGCTGGCACCACTGCAGTAGAAATTACGTCTTTGTTTTTCTGTGTCTCTTTCAGGAACAATATGGTTCTGATTTTCACTCAGGTTTGGCAGTTGATTCTACCATACATATTGGATCTCCTACTGGCAGCAAAGTCCTCTCTGACTTTGCAATTGTGTTTGATTTGAGAACAGCAATGTTTTTTGACACATATTGACACTTTCGCTCCTGGGACCTTTGATTGAAACAAGCTATAAAAAAAAGCCTAAAAAGTTAATCATACACATTCATTTCTGTTACGTGGGAAGCAAGTTAAGCCAAGGCTAAAATGACCATGGCCACTATGCATGCATCCTGTTCAACCCTTAACTTCTACTGACAGCACCTGTATATTTCCTTTGGCCATTCCCTGGCTGAAGAAAAATATCTTGCTTGCAGCAGAAATTCTTCCTTCGTGCAGAAAAGCTCCTTGACAGCTTTCGGTGATGCCAAACACATCCTGTATTTAGGCTAGGAGGGAGAGAGGGGACATCAGTTGTCTCCTAGTTTGGGTTCCATTTTTGTCCTAAAGCTTGATAAAAAAGCAGCAGTGCCAAGCTGTTGTTTCTTCACAACTATAAACCTGTCTGTCATGGTTAAGTTCAGGAAAATTCAACCTGCTTGTCTTGGGATCATTTTTGACCACCCCTTCAGAGGCAATCATACCACAACCTCATTCTGGTATGACCAGGCTCCTAAGAATACCAGATATTTCCCAATTCATGCAAACAAAATTGTGCAGTGAACATTGTAGGTTAGCTACTGTTATATGTTATGAAAACTCAAATTCTTACACACAAAGTGCCTTGTGAACATTTCTCATTTCCTAGGGTAACATGTTCTCCACACTGAGGAGAAGCATTGCATATGTACTGAGGAGTCAAGAGAATAAAGCTGCATTTAGGCACACAGTAAATCAGGTCAAAGTTCAAACTTCATCCAGCAGGCACATACATTTCTTATTATGTATGTTCCTTCACTATACGTTCTCCTTTTTTTTAAGTAACATTTAGATCTACTGACACACAATTTTATTTCCTTCAGACAAGAAAGATCTGGTCAGCTGAATTAAGTGTCCAGTATTTCAGGACAGCAGACTAGAACCAGTTTAACACACCTTTAACTGAAAAGACACCCATGGCCACAGAAGAATTTTCATATTGCAACAAATTTATGGTAAAATCCAAAGGACATCACACAGTCTGTGAATTATCCCATGCTACACCATTAGCATGACATTTTAAATAACACAAATAATATTATTTTATTCTAACTTTGCTTACATTTAACAGAAAATTCCCCTAAGTCCAGTTTTCATCCTAGAACGAGAGCTAATTATGTTCTTCTCCAGGAAGGAATACTAGGAAAGCAAAGACTAGGAAATAAATTGTTTTCATAATTAAGCTGGTTTTTTCTGCAGATTCTTTAGCTTAATCTTGCTCTGAGAAACTCACCACTAACTCTCTACATTACATATTTTCTGATAACTGTGTAAAATTCATTAGCAGATACCCCATCATATTTATACCAAACAGCGCAGTTAAAAGTATGTACCATATGAAACATACCTCAACAGAACAGTAGCCAAAAGCTATGATGGGCTAGAATGGTCATTGGCCTGTCAAATTTGCCACACATCCCATCTGACAGAGTTTCAAATGCTTAACAAATGTAGTTGCCTTAAGTTGTACTTGAACTGCACTGTTATGTACAGAGGTATCTTAAAGCTCATCACTAGTGATCTGAAGCAGTAACACTATTTAAGGCACATAGTCAGCATCATTCAATATTACAGAATCACAGAATACGCTGAGTTGAAAGAGATCTACAAAGGTCATCAAGTCCAGCTCTAAGCCCCCCTCAGGACCATCCCCAAGAGTTACAACATTGTACCTAGACTGCATCTCACAGCAGTGAACATCTGCAAGTACAAAAGATACCATTTTTAAAATGCTACCTGGCATATTTCACATACCGGACAAAATAAATTCTTCATATCCATAAGCAGTTGAAGGGATTTTGTTCTCTAGTCAAGGGATCCTATGTATGTGATTTTGTCACTCTTAGGAGTATCACCTTAGAATTGTTAACCAAGACATTTGCATGTATATATGCTACTTTCCACTTTAAAAGTACTAGAAATACCAAATCCACCTTACCCCTTCCAGAGGATGTTTTAACCGTTTAGAGATGTTTGTTGCAATATCATACATTCAGGACATTGATGAGATAACTTAACTTAGCTTTGGCATCTGTACTTCAAAACAGATATAGAAAATTTGATAAAGATTGAGAACAAATCACAAAATTGATTAAGGAAACATTTTGCCTCATGACAAACACTTTCAGAAGCGTAGTTTAGTAAGGGAAATAAACATAAATTGTTTAAATTAAATTATAAATGTCCTCCTAAGTTTCAATTGTAGAATGCCCAAAGAACTAATGAAGTCTGATACACATCAACAGAAGCAGGGCCACTGTGGACTGGAAATTACTAAAGGATATTCATTATTATTTTGTAAGTCCAGTTGGATATTATATTTCTTTTATCTAACTGTGGAAAATAATAACTTCAAAAAACAGGTTTGTCGCTTTTCATTAGGATAACTTCAAAATAGTTAAATTTTCATTTTTTATAAGTAGCTGACAGTTCAAAACAAAAGGCTTTTATAAAATAGAACAATCACATTTTTTCTGAAAATTTTGAAATATGCTTAGAACTTGATCAAAAATTTATAAACACTGATTTTTGCTTGTTTCAGTTTTGATGAATCTGTGTCTTATCACAAGAAAAGAGAAAAAAAACCAAAAGTACTGTTCAAAGATTCCCAAACAATTATAACCACGACCACCCAAAAAGAGAACACGTGGTGCTTTCTGGTGATGAGCATCTGAAAAAGACATTCAGAAGCAAAGGTTCTGTTTTCTTTCCTGCAAGCCAGGCAGAAACAAGACTAAAGCATCAGCTCAGGAATTACTCTCCTTGCTGAGCCACACCACTGAACTCTGTGATGCCTACAATACAGAATAAAATTCTCCATAGACAGAATCATCTGAGCATACTCAAGCATGCTTCACATCAGTATTACCTCATGGCTGCACTCCAGAGCTAAAAGGCTTTGTCCATCTGAGCATAACTGTGAGTAAGTCTGAATGACAGGCTTCTGTAGTATTTTACCTAAATGTGTTAGAAATCTATTACAGTAGTCTGGCTTTATTTCTCACAATTGCTATAGAATTGATGGAGAAATAAATGGAAGTGCTGAATAGAAGGAATTGTCTTGGATGACCTGTATTTTAATAGTAAGAGGGAACTCTCTGCCTGGAACTGTGCCTTCAGAAGCTGGAAGCATTGTTCCATGGTGCCAGTCATTCCAGTTTCAGACTAGCTAACCAACCTGAAATAGCCATAATGTTTTCAGAAAGACTTAAACACAGGCTCTAAATGTCCACCAGGCATTCCAGGGATTTTACTTGAATATCTATTGTATGCAAAATCCCCTCAACACTATCTTATCTTTTCTTTAATTTTTGTGCATCCCACCTATAAAACATAGCAGAGCTCTGCCCACATGTTTTACACATGGGAAGTTCTGTAATGCTTTGCACAAAAGTCAGAAGTAGAAGCATCCTGTTCCATTTCCAGTGTAGGCAGATATAACGAACCAGATCTCAGTATTAGCCACCCCAAGTCTTTCGAAATTATATTTTATGCTTCCAGGAGTGTTAATGTAAAATTACTGTTACATTCTTACTTGTTTTTTTCCTCCACTTTGTTGAAACCATTGGAATTCACATATTCAATATTTTTTTCCATAATCAGAACAACTGGAAACTTCTTTATTTCCAACTGAAAGGTAAAAATCCCAGTCACACACTTCCACAAGAGGGAGCTTAAAAACAAAAACAAAAAACCAGGTAAACTGTGGTATTCTCAGGAAGACAGATGACCTCCTCGTTTTGCACTATCATAACTACACATGCTGCTAAACAGATATCACTCTCTACAGAGCAGAGAGACGATGTCTTTCTCATATACAAAACAGAATAAAAAATTCCAAGCTTGAAATGTTTGTGTCTATCCTGCCCTTGAGATTATCAAGTGAACATATTCATATAAATTAAAATTGACCAAAATTCAGAAACCAAATAGTTTCTGAAAGAATATTATCAGAGTTGTTTTCTAGGATGTTCTGTTATAATTCTGTAAATAACAATAATTCTTTTCACTAATTCTTCCTTCTTCTCCAAATGCCTGGCGCTGAAGTCATTATAATTTCTTTACCATAATTTCATTTTGTTTTCCTTCCTTGGAGGACTGCATGGAGAGTACCAATAACCCATCCATCCCATGTGAATAAAACAACATAAACAAACATTAAAATTATGTCATCAAGCTTTAAAGAGTCAGAGATATACCAAAGCTAAGTTCCTAGTGGGATTTTACTTTCTTAAAATCCCAAACTTTATGACCATGCATAGTCCCGTACATGTGAAGCATCAGAAAGCACAGGACATTTTATCCTTACAGAAGATATGATATCTGTAGCTTCACTTTCTGGAACTTCAAAGTACTTCCAAAAGTGCTGACAAAGATACATGTAAATTCTGTTTCTGCATTTCTGTGCCCAGACTCAGTACCAACTGCCCCCCAGCTCTATTGTAAAGCTTCCTATTTTGTAGTTACAGCCTAGCCCAGTATAGGTCTCTACTACCACTGACAGCAAGACTTGCCAGTACTTTACTTTGACCTGTGCAGATAAAAACATGTTAACCCATCTTTGATACTATGCCTATTGATTAGGTGCAAATTTCCACGGGTATGACTAAAACTGAAGGTTAACAATAAGATAATAGCAAAGAAATACATAATCTCATAGAAGACAACAGCCATAAAACTGCATAAAGATTTAACAAAAGTTTGGGGTTTTTTAATTTTCTGGTTTAAGTTTCAAATTCCCCTATGTTTTTCACATAACCAGGTATCTGTGGAGGCCAAACATTTTTCAGCAGTGCTCAGTGATGGGATAAGGGGATATGGAGACAAACTGGACCACAGGAAGTTCCTTCTGAACATCAGGAAAAACATTTTTCTACAAGGATAATAGAGCACTGGAACAGGCTTACCAGAGAGCTTGTGGAGTCTTAAGAACCCACCGGGAATTCATTCTGTGCAACCTACTCTAGGTGAACCTGCTTCAGTAGGGGTGTCATACTCGATGATTTTCAGAGGTCCTTTCAACCCCAACCATTCTGTGATTCTGTAATTAAAAACTCTTAATTGTGGCGGTGAACAAACAAGATCAGAAATGGAAAAAGTCTTGTGACAAATGGGCTGGTGAAGAAGGAAAAAAGCTAACCTAAATACCTCTAAAAATGAAGTTGTTACTATTGTTTAAAATGGAGTTTCTGTGTTTTTTCCGAGTCACTGTGTCTTCTTCCCAAAATCCCTTGAGAAAGTCCTTCTCTCCCATTGAGACCGAAAGAATGTGTCCTTGATAGAAGTCTGTTTGAGTTTTCTATTGGCCCTTTCCTATTGGTTGTTATTTCTAGTTTCTTATTGGACCCGTTAGGATCCCTCTAGAAGTTATAAATCGGTCCTCCCATACAATAAACACTCACTCTGCTTCCTCTCCGGTGGTCTCTGCGTGTCTCTCTGTGGGGCTCCTGGGCCACATGAAGGGGAACAATAGAGGGGCAAATCCCTACGATGTAAAGGAGGGCAGAACCCCCTTATCGGGACATGATCACCCCCATTAATCAACTGTCGCACTTAATGGCTTGAGTTGATAATTGCTCCACCACTGCTCAATCTTCTCATTTCACAGGTCTCATCCCTGCCAGTATGGTCATATATCATTCCCACACACCAATACTGCAGGCAGAGCAAGCAAGAAGCCCTAAGGTAATCAATTTCAATGGGAGATCAAACCCTGCCCCTATTGTAGCTGTGCAGGAGAAGAATATAGCTCAATATAGCCTTCAATTCCTGTCAATGTCCTTGATTTTCTTTTAAAACCTCATGCAGAAAAACTCTAAATGATCAACACATTACTTCAAATAAATGGCCCTCCACACCTGTGGTGGGATTGATTGTTTCTGCCTTCACGTGAGCCCTACGTAAGCTGCTTTGTGGGTTCAAATTTGGGATGCACACCCTTTGCTGGCTGTTCTGGAGAGTGAGGCATGGAGGCTGACTACAACTTATATGAATTATTTTAAGGGCTTATAAAACATACTGAAGTTTTCAAGGGAACTGCACACTGAAGACAGACTACAACCATTATCTATTCTCAAGAAACAAATGTACATATATATACACACATATTTAAGCTTTTACTTTACCCTTAACTAAAAATGCTACCACCACTGCTGAGATGCTATGAATGTCAAACACACAGACAGATTAAAAGAATATCAGTCATGTGCATAAGATAATTTGCCACTAAGGGACATGGAGATCCACTGGCACAAAGTACTAGAAGCCTTGCAGTAAAAAAATATGATTGTACACTTGCATTGCATGCATAAAATCTCTTGGCTTTCATTATTTCCTAATGTCAGAAAACAAAACCCTAGGTTTGATAGATTGCTGTTTTCACCAGTTTTTAGATTTTGCCTAGTGAGGGAGCACCCTGGCTGAAAATCTACTCTCTCTCAAATTGTAAAGGATTTCTCATAAAATCTTCATGGGAAAATGCAAAGCAAGGCTCTACAATTCAAGACAGCTCACTGCTGGTGTTCTCAAAAAGTCTGCTTCCAAACTACTTGAATGCTGTTTTCTGCTTTTGCAGCCTCCTGGCTGGCAAGCAAGGAAGCACACAGCTTAGTAGGCTACCTGTGGCTATGAATACCACTGCTTTGTTCATTAGCATCTGCTGCAAATAAACTTAAATATGCTTTCATCCAAACAGTGTTCTTAATCTACCAGTTACACAAAATGACACCTCTGCACCTTACCAATACAGACTGTCCCAGCTCTCCACACTTTGCATAGATGACATGTGAAATACAGAGATGACGTACACATACAGTGAGCACAGTGGGACTGCAGCAATGTCACGGCATTACAAGTAATGAAACAGGGAGAATTCTGGTAAAGTCAGTTAAACATACATCAATTTATTGGCAAATGCTGTCACACGCATTACTTACTGTTGTATAATAAAAGGTGCATAAAAGGACTCAGCTCTGCATTAGCACTTGAAAAAGGCAGCTTACTTATTTTCAACCTTTGTGCACTCCCCATAAATATTATTTTTAGATGGTATTGGTATTTACATAGGGTTTGATAGCAGGGTTTGATCGCAAGCCTCTACCTTGGTGGTAATTATTCAAAAATAAAACCAAGATATTTAAATTTTGATGGACTGTACTGCAAAGATGAAATATTTCAAAATAGAAATACTATTTTACAGTTGTAAGATACATTTTGGCTAATGGTCTCCTGAAAGCTTTACAAAACTAAAAGGTACTAACTACTTTCTGTGCTTAGTCTGAGAAAGTCTGTGGTCATAAGCAAAACCCAGCACAGACTATGTCTAGCCACAGTCCACAAACTCAGAAACCTGCTCACACAGAAACTTAGAACTGTTGATGCATTGTTAACCTGTGACCTTGTGAGAATTTCTTAAGATGCAATCTTTAGTTAGGCTACGTGCTTATCCACAGGTTCATTGCCTCATTTACTACATTGACAAACTACTGCAGAAGCAATTTTGTCTTTAACCTTGTGTCTACACTTACATGACAAAATGAGAACAGTGGTCTTAGCAGACTGTGGGTATTAACAGGGGAGCTATTTTTTCTAAAATACCAACATTCAGATTTGCGAATATCCTTTATCACAAGCACATTTTACACATTTTCCTCAAACTTTAAACCAACTTAGAGTAGAATATACATAGAAAGAAAGTCACTGTCAGCATGATTTAACACAATCTACCATACTCTTATACAGTTGTGAATAAGGCTATCACAAAAACAGTGAAGCATCCTTACTAGATGGATTGCTGTTGATAAACATACAGGACCACATAAATTCCCTCTTAACAGAAAAGAGTTGAATATGATGTAACTAACGGGACAAAAATAATAGACTGTTAAAATGTAATCTTTCTAAATCACTGTCTTGTGCTAGCTTACAGACAATCTTACAGACCCAAGATACTAAATTGAAGGCACTTCCCAGGACACTGCTTGGGAAAAGAAAGTGGATAGAAAAGAACCCATTGATTTGCACAGAAGTTCAAACCCTCAGGTCTTACTTATTTTCAGTAATGAACTAGGTTTTCCTACCCAGTGAATCTGGTGGAGACTCAACTTTGAGTATAAAAACAGCGGAGGTAATACTGAAATGTATTCCAGAACGTAAGTTATTGAGTCTGGTTTTAATTGCTACATATGCACACTCTCCTTTTCACTCTAGAAACAGTTTTCTCAAAAACAGCAACTGTTTAGAGTGGAATTTATTTGAAATAATATTAAAACTTTGCAGAACTATATATATAATTTTTAATTTGAATTTTCAACGGCTTTGCTTGAAGAAGGAAGTTTTACTATTAAATTATTAGGATTATTTTATTATTAACAGAACCTTTTGAAAAGCATGCCTAAACCAAGAAGACCAGGAAGGAGGTCTATGGCCAACCATTTTCTGAAATATACATGAAGGACAACAGGTGTATACGACCGATAAAATTAATTCTTCAGGGATCATGATTACTTCTAACAGGGAAATTTCAGGGTGACAGAGGACCTGTGGGTTCTCTATCGACCTAACTTCAAAAACTTTAACATGGACTGTAATGATGAAGGTTCAGTAAGATTCCTCTACCTTAAAGCAAGGTCATTATGCATGTAATTTGTTGTAAGGGTGAGCTACATCAATTGACTTGAAGAATTATTCACGTTTGCACATAATCTGTATGTAGCCCATAAGCTGGCAGGGCTGATCAGGAGGGCTTTAAACTAGGTTTGAAACTGGACTCGTCAGAGATAAGCCTAAGGGTGGAAAGCCCAAGTTAAGAGCGAAATCAGCAGCCCAGCTGAAGTGCATGTAACTAAGGCACACAGTATGGGCAACAAACAAGAGGAACTGAAAGTCATCCTGCAGCAGGAAAGCTATGACGTAGTCACCATCACAGAAATATGTTGGGATGACTCACATGACTGGAGTGCTGCTATGGGTGGCTACAAGCTCTTCAGAAAGGACAGGCAGGGTAGGAGAGGTGGGGGAGTGGCTCTGTGTGTTAGAGAGTCTCTTGATTCTGTTGAACTTGGGGTCAGCAAGGATAAGGTTGAGTGCCTGTGGACCAGAATCAGGGGGAAGGCCAACAAGGCTGACATCCTGGTGGGAGTTTGTTACAGACCACCCAACAAGGATGATGAAGGGGATGAATTTTTCTACAAACAGTGGGCGGATGTCTCAAAATCGCCAGCGCTTGTTCTTGTGGGTGACTTCAACCTGCCGGATATCTGCTGGGAGCTCAATACCGCAGAGAAGAGGCAGTCTAGGAGACTCCTAGAGTGTATAGAGGACAATTTCCTGCTCCAGTCAGTATATGAGCCTACCAGGTGTGGGGCCCCACTAGACCTGCTGTTTACAAACAGAGAGGAGCTGGTGGGACCTATAGTAGTTGGAGGCTGCCTGGGGCACAGAGACCATGAAACAATAGTTTTCAAAACTCAGGGGTGCAAGGAGGGCCATCAATAAAACCCTGCACTGGATTTCTGGAGGGCAGATTTTGGCCTATTCAGAAGACTGGTTCAGAGCACATCCTGGGAAACGCCCCATAGAAACAAGGGTGTCCAGGAGGGATGGATGTGCTTCAAGCAGGAAGTCTCAGTGCACAGGAACAGGCTATAGCAGTGTGCTAAAAGGCACGCCCACAGGGAAGACGACTAGCAGGGAGATTCTGAAGGAAATCAAGGATAAAAAGAGGGCTTACCAACTGTGAAAAAAAGGATGGCTACTCATGAAGAGTCCAGGAAGATAGGGCATGCAGAAAGAAAATTAAGGAGACAAAAGCACAATTTGAAGTTAATTTGGCAACTTCTGTTAGGGATAACAAAAAGT
>VWZG01008536.1:574-11537 GCA_013396735.1 Grallaria varia
AACAGTAAGAAAAATATTTCTTAATCTATTTATAAATAAGGACAGAAAAGGACCATAATAGCACAGTCATGGGATGATGTAACATGGAGATCCACATGTAACCATTTATAAAGCATACATATGTGTTGCATATAATTTTAGGACTGGCAGTATTTGATTCATTCCAGGAACAAGGCAACATATTTGTGGTTGAATTGCTAACACCATTAACAGTCAGTGTCTCTGAGTTGCTTGGACAACTCCAGTTTCAGTACTGTCTTTGTTAGACACCAGATAGCTTTTGAGAACTGTCTGAAGACTTGAAGAATGTAGCTTGGCTCTGTGCTAGCCTTCTGGAGAGAACCTGATTTATATTTGTTTGTAAACCTGTATCACTCTATGATTTTAAAAATCGTGTTCATGAGTTGCCTGTAGTCCAAATGAAGATCAGGCTACAACTTTACTGCTTATTTCCAGATCAGATCTTTCTGAACTATACTCCTAGGTATGAATCTAGAATGTGGATACCTAAAAGGGAAGTGCTTCATTTTTGTTATTATCCACGCAATTTTCCAAATTAAGTGCTTCCATTCTCATCCATTGAGTCTTCCAGGCAGGTTTTAATTTTCACGGCATGAAGATGTGATGAGTACATGAGCAGTTATTCAGATTTTCTGGTCATAGTCTGAGATTAATTACAAAACATAGGTTTGTAATAATGACCTTGTAATAATGACAAAATCTATCAAACATTGATCCTTTTCTGTATCAGCAAATAGGGAAATGAAAAGGATTATGGAAAGCTTGAGCTGAAGACTAATTGGAACCTGTTGCATTTCATCCACCTCAAAAGATATGCAAAATGTTGTAATGATGAGTCCACCCTTTATTTACAGTATACACAGTTCATGACAGTGGTTTTTATAACTCTAAAAATTACACTTAATAAATATGAGAAGATACAGGTTTTCTTGATTACATAAACCTAAATGTTTATTCAAGCTTTCATGAGAAGTTTGTCTTAATTTAAACAGAGCTGGGGCTGCTGAATGGATGCCATTTTTTTTGATGTGGACATGAAACAAGTAATATCCACACTCATTTAACCAGTAAATGTATTCTACAGAGGCTTTGCTTCAGCATGGTTTGCCTACTGCAGTCAGAATGACTTCATAGATAGATGGTATTTAAGGGTTTTACCCTTCAATGCATGAAGGATTGTTGGCTTTAATTAAAAAAAATCAGAAGAAATATGTAAATATTGCTGCTGTAGTTCAGAGCTATGCAGTATTACTTGCATTTTCTCTATCCGTGTTGATGTATATAGAAGTTGGAGACACTAGAACATTGTGGTTATGGCTGCTGAGAAGGGAAAGGGAAAAAGATAGGCTTGAAATACAGCCTGTGAGATGGCACAAAGCCAATGCACTGAAAAATGGCAAACGTCACATTTAACAGCTGGACATAGAAATATTTCTCTTTAATTTGGAAGGAGAAAATTTTTTTCACAGCAGGGTACTCTCAAAAGAGCACAACATCAAAGAGGGTGGGTCTCCCCAGTCAAATATCATCTGGCTCCAGTGATGGAGCAAAATGAATGAACTGTCAGGACTTTTTTCCAGTGTATATGTTTTTGCCAAGTGGAAAGTAAAAGGTTTAGTGGCTTGTTCTGATCACAGACCAAATCCTGATAATGGAAAGCTGATTCCCTAAAGTCTTTCTCTGATCAGCTGACAGGCAATGTCTGAAGAAGACTCCATATTGATTGATGGTCCACTTTGTATTGATGGCCCCTGCCACCCTTAGAGATAAGTGAGATATGCTGAATGTTTAACAGCTCTGGAGGGCTCCTGTGATTGTGTCTCAAGCAATGTTCTAATCTAATGTTATAATCCTCACAGAAACAAACTCAGTTCCAAAGAAATTTAGCATGATACCAACACCAGACCTGCACTCTGGCAAGAAAAAACCTATTTCCTATTCTCCATTCTGAGTCCACTGGCAACACCAGCAGTACTCCTTAGGGCACTCTTTTCATTTGCTTCTTGACTCTGACTTCAGCCCGGAAGAAGTCACAAAGTAGCCATCTGTACTGTTTTTCTGACAATCCTATAATTGAACAAATTTTAAGAAATAATACAACGCAGGAATTTTTTTGATATAAAAACATGGCAACACAGTTTGTACAGCCATTACTCATTTGTTTTATGAGAAATCTCAGGCATAGTTTATCATATACTTTATTACTTGACCTTTTAATCATCATTGGGGGAACTTGACATTCCAGACATTCCAAAATATTCCAAACTAAAAATATCATTGTGCCTCATTATTTAAAACTCACAAAGGAATTAAGTATATTTTCTAGAGTATGCAATTTTTACTGAAATTCCTCATTTATGGTGAGCTTTAATGAGATGTTTAAGAAAGGATTGAAAGAATTATCTGTGGAGTCTGTATTGTAGTAGTAAATGGGTGCTCTGCGGAGATAGATGTTCTACACATATGCTGTAAAGACAGTCCCTGCCCATATTTACTCTTATGAATTCAGAGTGAAGATAAACAAATGGTGTGCAAAAAAATTTTATCAAAATCCCTGTTTTCTGCAGCCACAGGATCAAGACATAGAGTTTAAGTACTTGCTGTAAGTCATGTGACAAACTGTTTTCAGAGCAGGCACTAAAACTCAAGGATCCGCAGAGCAATTCAGATATCTAAACAGAGATGCTTCATGGCATTTTAAATCCCAGAAAGTGTCTAAGACATACACACAGGGCTGACAAGTAATGCTCAGAACTAAAGAAGAGCTACGTGTCTTCTGGAGCAGTAACTGGAGGCTCAATGGGATACTTGAACCCATCAGAAACACCAGCTGAAACTTAAGTTTACACACCTGAATATAACTATTTGTGTCCTAGTCCAGCAACAAAACCTAATTGGTGGATTACAACCATTACAGTATGCAGCAATGCTTTTATCAGAACAAAGTAATATTCCTGACATTGCTTGAAAGTGAGGTTACTTGTGGACAGGCTTTCTTTTCAGAGAGTTTTCTCACATGTAACACATTTGTGAATTGTTTTTGTTTTTCCTTTTTTTTCAGTTCCTTTGTTTTGTTGTTGTTGTTGTTTTGTTTTTCATAAAATGTCCATAAACAATGAGTCAGGAATTTCAGAGTGAAGGTGTAGTAGTCATCACTATCTTGTGAACTGATGAGGTGGTCTCCAGAGGTACCTTCCAGTCTCAGTGCTTCCACAGTTCCCTGAAGTGCCCTACTTCAAATGAGACCATAGCCACTCATGGTATGTTCCGAGGAAATAGAATTCCTTCTCTTGAGGCAAGAAGTCTTTCTCAGAAAATTGGTGGAAATTATAGGATCTTTTACCTGCCTAAAAAGCAGACAGGCAGGTATGGTTCCAAAGCATACAAATGAGTTAAAACTTGAGTCTCATCGACTTCAGTGGCAGTTTTAAGTCTAACTTGCTAAAGGAATTTTTTGCCTGTTCTTCTACAGGATTGAGACTGTCTCTACAGAACCAGAGAATGTTTAAAGTTGAAAGGGACCACTGGAGGTCACTTAGTCCAATCCCCTGGGCTCACTACTCAGGACTGGGTCCAGAAACCTTTTGACTGTCTCCAGGGAAGCAAACTCCACAACCTCTCTGGGCAGCCTGTTCCAGTGTGTGGTCACCCTCACAGTAAAGTTCTTCTCAGATTCAGGTGGAACTTTCTGTGTTCCAGTTTCTGCCTGTTGCCTCTTCTTTTATTGCTCAGCGCTGCTGAGAAGAGTCTGACTCCATTCTCTTGACAGACTACCTTCAGATCCCTTCAGAGTCTCTGGGAGCTCTGTGCATGAGAAATACCTTTCTAATCTGGCTCTTAAAATGCTTAAGGGGACATGGTATTGGAGATTTCAAAAATTCTAAAGGTGAAGAAAAGAATGAGAAGCTCCAAGTGCTGCAAAGTGAAAAAAACCCCAAAATTGTAGTCTAGCAAGTTTCATTTACTGAATGATAACTGTGCCATATGTTCTTTGTGCCATACTTCATTATGTTTGAAAGTGTCCCTAAGGATTGAGCCTGGGATTTGGAAGTCTAAGGTTTGATACCTCTCTGGAAATGCTGATATATGCTCAACATCATGAAAATACACTTTGGAAAAATGTTTTGAAAATGTACTCAACAGAAATTACAGGAGCGAGGGATCAAGAGCTTTGTTCTTCCTGTGCCGTCAGCTTTCTCTTACCAGCAAGGTAAGCCCCGAGTTGTATTTGAAAAACAGACCTTCCTCGCTGGTTCCTTCTTACATATTAGAATCAGGAAAATTTCCATGTGTGAGTTTCTTTTGGTCCTGAGTGATTTCTCTAAGGTTGTTGGGTTATCAGTAAGTCACCTTGGGAGCTGTGTACACCTGCTCGATTGTCTCAGCAGTGTTGCCTAGTTTGAAGCTGAGTGATGAAATCTGCCAAAATCCTACAGGAATATTTGGTTGTGCAAAGGAATGATAAGACATGAAAAAAAATTTTTTTAATTTCACTTTGCAATGTGTAAAGCTTTTAAGAAGCTTTAAGAAAATGGTCAAAGGTATGTCATTACCTGCAAGGGAAACACTGCTCTCTTTTCAGAAGCACCACAAGCAACAAAGAATCGCTGTAATTGTCTTGATTTTGTGGCTCAGAATATCACCTCAGGAGCTTTATTACTGAGTAAGTTCCTTAAGGCTTTCCAGTTGAATGGGAGTTTTCAGCATTGGGCCCGTACAGCCTTCTTGTAACTCCTTTCCTGACGTACTTAGTGGGATATGCATCTACCAGTCAACTGCTGTGAGAGTCTCCTGTTTGGATTATTTCAGCTTTGATAGTTTGCCTCTCTGTTTTTAATCCACTTTTTCCTTTTTAGTCTATATTTTTCTTGGTCTCTCTGTACATTGACTGTAGATTGGAAACACTTTTTCTCTTCATGCTCCTTGTCCCACATAGAGAAGACTGCAGGGAACAACCTCAAGCTGTTGCCTCCACATGGTCTTCTGCTACCCAGGCTGCACAGAACCATAGCGCAGTAAGCAGTGTGGAAATACTAATGTTAAGCAAAAATATCTCAATTGCAGAATGAATTCTGGTTAGACCGCTACAGTTTTCCCTGTCCTATGATTGGACCTGTCACAAGAGTGCAAATGTACATACTGTGGAGGACCTGTGTTGTGAGTGGATACTGGAAGAGCACTGGTCCTTTACAGATCTGTCTGCGTTTGTGCAAGTTTTCAGATTCATGAGCTTTTTTTCTGCTCTGTGTCTTCCCCTCATTGTCCTGGTGTTGAGTAACACTGGTTTGTGTTACATGAAATTCTTCCCTATTCCAGGACCTCCATGGGCTAGTGTCAAAACAAACCACTGAGACCTGACTTAAAATAAAGCGGAAAAAAAGTTTTATGAAGCCCACATAATCAGCAGGGCATTGCTGTCATGACACTTTCTGGAATAAGGCCCCAGTCCTCCAGCCGCTTACACAGATGCTTGATTTCACACACGAGTAGTCCCATTGAGATCAATGGGACTACAACATGTGCATAAGTGTTTGCTGGACTGGAGTCTAAGTGAGAGATGAAGCCTTTCACCTAGCACAGACAGTTCAAACCAAAGTTTATAGTTTCATATGCTATAATCCTTTGAGAAACATTAAAACTAAATAGCTTTTAATATTATTTGGCAAGTATTCTCTTTTATAAAATTTGCTAGATGATGCCTGCTAGATTAAAGAGAAGAAACATCAAGCATATATTACAAGATGTATGCTCCAAATCAGATATGCCTAATTGCAGAAAATTGCTTTGAATAGTATGAGCAGTTAAAGACCATTGGCTGTCAGGATATATCTCTGTGTATTTTCACAGAGAGGTTGCATCCTTGGGAGTTTATTGCCAACAAGTGTTGAAGAACTTCTGGGTTTGATTTTAACCTGTGAGGCCTTGTATGTTTCCCCCTTGCTCACTCAGAAGAATCATTCTTTGAATAAATTGTTGCACTTCCTGCATGACAAGGCGGTACCATCCAGTTAGTTAAAACATAGAAGCACTTCAAAATAAGTAAGTAGTTATTGACATAGATTATTTCACATACATGTAAAGTCTGTAGTAGCCAGCTTTTGTTTTCTACATAATAATAAACCAAAGCATTCTTATTTCATCCAAAGGCAAAAAGTTTGAATGTTATCTGTAGCATATTTGTATTTTTTATTTTGCTATCTGTTCATAGAGAATCTGAAAGCATATTTCAAGTGAAAAACAAATTGGTTAGTCTTATCAAGCAGCAGTGGAATCTATGAGAAGTATTTATAAATAATGTCTTTCTGAAGTAATGCTCTTGTAGTTGAATAGAAACCTGTCCAAACACTTCCTCCTGTAGTAGAATGAGGCTGATGACATGTATACTACTATTGTTACATACCAGTTTTGATTATTACATATTCAATAATATTTATTAGACATCAAAGTTGGAGTTATCATTATGTGAGAAATAGTAATTTCTTTATACTGGATGAGAAAATGTTGCCTGTTTGCTGTATAGGTAATCTACAAAGTAGAATGTAATTTAAAAAGTATTTCAATGTTTGATCTGTGGTCTTTGTAAAGGATGTGATTAGGTAATGCTATTATTATCTAACAACATTGGTGTTTCTTTTTAGTTAAGCTGCATTTGGAGACTTCTCTGTGTGTATTAGTTTGCTTCTGAGTTCCATTGTATTTAATTTTTCTTTTATATAGAGACTAATAGCTGTTCTTAGAATATTTGCTGAATATCCTTACTTGGTCATCAATCTAGTGAAAGAAATGAGAAAGAAGTGATGGGTAAATGCATGATTGTTTCTACACAGCTTCCACATTCATTGTATAACAAGGAGAAGGCACATATTTAGAAGGGCCCTCCTTCCCTAAATCAGATGGTCAGGTCCTTATATTAACACATTTGAAGTCTAAAAGCATTTATTCTTTGAACACTTGTTGTTATCAATATGAGCCCAGCTGTAGTTTGGTTTTCAGCCTAAACTATGCACCTTAAATGTAATCTTCTCAGTTTCTTCTGAGCATTTCCACATCCTAGATGATGAGGTCCTTTGGCAGTGTGTTGATTTCAAAGAGAATCCAATCTAAATGAATAAATGCATACAATCCAGTTTGCTTTCAGTTCAACATGATTGGAAGAGCTAACAAATAAGTAATGTATACTTCTCATAATAAACAGTAGAGCTCATTGGTGTCTTGGTTAACAATCACTGCCTTAGGCAAGTCAAGTCACTGAATTTTACTGTGCAATTAGCAGTGTGACTCTCAGAGCTTCCCAGGACAGAGAATGCTCTTTCTTCTGCTTTGGGAGAACTAACCTTCCTTGTCATTTGTTCAGTTGGCTATAGAACTCTCTTCTAGTAGTAATGCCACCGAACTCTCTTTGCCCACCTCTCAGAGCATATATGTATTCAACTTTGCTTACAGTACTAGTTTATTCCAGACAATGAGTAAATGTTGCAAGATGAATTAAAAAAATAAAATGAAATAAAGACTTGGAAGTTTCCTTCTAAGGAAGATGATGATGATGATTACATGAGTGTTTATGGGTAAGAACCAGGAGGAAGGCCAACAAAACAGATATCCTGTTGGGAGTCTGTTGTAGGTCATACAACCAGAATGGAGAGGCAGGTGAAATATTCTATAAGGATCTGGGAGAAGTCTCATAATCATTATCCCTCGTTCTTGTGAGGGACTTGAATTTACCAGATGTTTGCTGGAAACACAGCACAGTAGAGAGGAAGCTGTCCACAAGGATCTTGGAGTGGATGGTGAGTGAGTCGGCTAGGAAATGTGCCTTAGTGGACTCGCTTGTGAACAGAGAAGGACTTTTGGGTTATGTACTGGTTGGAGGCTGTCTTGGACACAGTGATCACAAAATTATAGAGTTTTCAAATCTCAGAGAAGTAAGGAGAAGGATCAGCAGCACAGCCACCTTGGTATTCTGGAGGGCAGACTTTGGACTGTTTAGGAGACTTGTTGCTAGAGTCCCTTGGGAGGCAGTCTTGAATGGCAAGGGGTCCAGGAAGGCTGGATGTGCCTCAAGAAGGAAACTTTAAAGGCACAGGAGCAGGCTGTCCCCATGTGCCAAAAAATGAGTTGAAGGGGAAGAAAATCAGCCTGTCTGAACAGAGAGTTTTGGCTGGAAGTTAAAAAGAAAAAAGAGTTTGTGAGCTTTGGACGAAAGGGACAGGCAACTCTGGAGGACTACAAGGTTGTCATGAGGTCATGCATTGAGAAAATTAGAAGATCCAAAGCTCAACTAGAATTACTTGCTGTAAAAGAAAATAAAAAAAATATTTCTATAAGTATACTGGCAACAAAAGGAGGATTAAGGAGAATCTTGAATTTTGGATGTGTGAGGAAATTAAGTAACAAAAGATGAGGAAAAGGCTGAGGTACTTAACACCTTATTTGGCCTAGACTTTAATAGGAAGACCAGGCCCCTGAGCTGGAAGACAGGGATGGGGAGCAGAATGTAGCCCCCATAATCCAAGAGAAAAATCATCAGAGACCTGCTACACCCTTTAGACACATAAAAATCTACGGGGCCAGATGGGATCCACATAAGGGACCTGAGGACTGTTGGAAGAGCTCACCATGCCACTTGCAATCATTTATCAGCAGCCATGATATCAGGGAGGTTCTAGCTGGCTCCCTTAATGGATGAGGGAAAGGCTGTGGTTGCTGTCCACTTGGCCTTTAGTGAAGCCTTTGACACCATTTCCCAGAGAATTCTCTTGGAGAAATTGGCTGCTTGTGGCTTGCACTCTTCACTGGGTAAAAAACTTGTCTTGGATGGCCAAGCCCAGAGCATGGAGGCAAATGATGCTAAATCCAGTCAGTGGTCAGTCACTAGTGGTGTTCTCCAGGGCTCAGCACAGGGGCCAGTCCTCTTCAATGTCTTTCTCAATGATCTGGACAAGCAGTGGGAATGCCCCCTCAGCCAGTTTGCAGATGACACCAAGTTGGGCAGGTGTGTTTATATGCTGGAGGATGGGAAGGATCTCCTGAGCGATCTGGGCAGGCTAGATCAATGAGCTGGGTCCAATTCTATGAGATTCAACAAGGACAAGTATCACGTTTTGCCCCTGTGCCACAACAATCCCATGCAGTGCTACAGGCTGTAGGCAGAGTGGATGGAAATCTGCCCATCAGAAAAGGACCTGGGGGTGCTGGTTTACAGTGTCTGAGCAGGAGTCATCAGTGTGCCCAGATGGACAAGAAGGCGAATGGCATTCTGACTGGTATCAAAATTAGTGTGGCCAGCAGGACAAGGAAAATTCTTCTGTACTTAGCATTGGTGAGGACACAGCTGGAATCCCATTCAGTTCTGGGCTAATCACTACAGGAAAGACATTGAGGACATGGAGTATGCCCACAGAAGGCCGAGAGAGCTGGTGAAGGTTTTGGAGCACAAGTCTGATGAGGAGAGGCTGAGCAATCTGGAGATGTTTAGACTGGAGAAAAGAAGGCTCAGGGGAGACCTTATCGCTCTCTACAACTACCTGAAAGAGGTTGTAGCCATGTAACAAGAGGCAGGATGAGACGAAATGGCCTCTTGCTGTGCCGTTGATGGCTTAGATTAGATACTGGGGGAAATTTCTTCAACAAGGGGGTTGTCAAGCACCAGAACAGGCCGCCCAGGAAAGTGAGAGAGTCACCATCTCTGGAGTTATTTAAAAGAAGTGTAGACGTGGCAGCTGGGAACTTGATTTAGAGGTTGAGTTAACGCTTGGACTCTATGATCTTAAATGTCTCTGCCAACCTAAATGATTCTATGACTCTATAATTGCATACCTTTTACAGCTGTAAGCGAAGTACCCAAGCGTAAAAGCATTACCCTATTTGGCATTGTTTTCAACTTCTGCATAGGATAAACACCAGTAAAAGGTGTTGTAGTATTATTACATCAAAAGCCAGGTTTCACAACAGTCAGATTTGCCCAATGTAGAGATTATTCAATTCATGTCCAAGTCAGCAAAGGAAGAAACTGTCAGTGTTACTGTGGCTTGTAGGTTCATATACTATTAGAGAAAAAATACAACTTGTAGAGATGCTACAATATCTGACCTGTCAGTCTCATTACAACCTTTTTTCACCATATTTCTAGTAATTTTGAAAAAAATCTATAATTTTTATTATATGACTAAATGGAAATATAAAATGCAAGCAGAATTTCTAAAGACACAGTCTTTTAGCAGACTGTGGAAAGAAAGCAAAGGAAAATAACAGCAAGGAAAGAACTTCACTTAACTAAACATTTTGGCTCTGTCTTTTCTGTGAAAGTGTTTTTAATTGCTTTGTAACTTGCCTTTCTCTGCAGCTATGCTATCACCTTTGAACTCCCTCATTCTAAAGTTCTGTGGCATCTATACCAGAAACTGGAACAACAGTTTTTAGCATTGGAGTTACATTTGCTCCATCGATCCAAGTGAATAATACTAAGTCAGTACTGAAGTAAAAGTAATTGAGAGTCCTCAGAAGGCTCTTTAGTGCTTGGCCTAATATGTTAATACTGCTTAAATCTTAGATGCTCCTGGTTTATTTTACTTAGTAATGGTTGTTCAGAGATTTTAGAGCATCATTTATATGAGATGCAGTAGGCTTTCGAAGTTCTATTATTATTCCCATTATGGGTCACTACTGTCATTGTCATTAAAAATAATAGTATCTGTATCCACCAAATAATTACCAGTGACTAATCCAACAAGTAATAAATCCAGCCCTTCATATTTGATTTATATTTGCACATTATTGCAAGATGAACCTGATTTCTCTTTATGTCTTGGTAACTGAGTAATGTGGTGTTTGTGAGGAAAGGAATATAAAAAATGGAAAAGAGAAGAGTTGTATTGTGATGGCTATGATTTAGACTTACTTTCTTGCAAAATGAAGGATAAAACTCACAGAATAAAATATGCAT